>JASDQU010439452.1:6894-20606 GCA_032191745.1 Picea mariana
TGTTATTTTATTTATGTCAGCTTTAGGCCATTAGTTGTAATTATACCTCCTAGTCTCCTATATATACCAAGGAGACATTTTCATTTTGAATCATCTTGTACTTGAACATTAAGTGGGGTAAAAGGAGGTTTCCCCCTCGAAGAGGCTCATTATCTGAAATTATCTCTTTTTCAAGGCGTTGAGTACTTTTCTTGAGGTTTTTCTATGCTATATTGATGTTTGGTTCTTAACATACACATGGACAGACCTTTTTGGCCATCCTGACACTAATTCCAATTGTATAAATTTGTTCATGATTGATTCATGTTGTATAAATTTGTGCATGACTAATTCATGTTGCCATCAATGACAACACGTAACCAACAATGCCAACAATCTCCCCCTTTGTCATTGAGGTCAACATATATGTAAAACCAAATGAGTCTGTATCTTTGCTCCCCCTATCACTGATCTCCTTTTCTATCTAATGCCAAAAAAAAATTCTGCTGGATTTTTTTTTACTGCTTCTCCCCCCCCCCTTTGAAATCAATAACAAAGAGTGAGGCTCTGACTATTTTTCTCCCCCTATGAATTTACTAACTGATTATCTCATTTCATTGGGATATTTGTGTTCAAATAAGTAGTCTTCTTGATACCAACTTGTAGTGATACCAATTTGTAGTGATCAAGTATTTTAAACCTAATCTAATTACTTTCTTATTTGATAACCAAAATACTCCCCCTAAGTTTTTACTATCATTCCTTTGTCAAATAGAATAAGAGTATGAATCTTACTGATATATTTTCTATGCTTCTTATTCTTCTTTGATATTTCATAGGAATATCAATTGAGGATTGATACCAATTGATATAATAACAATTTTTTTATCAATTGATCTTTGTTGATTGATATCCCTTGAACCTCTCTGCTACTTTTTCTCTTCTCCCCTTTTTACGAAAATGAAAAAAAGGATACTTTCTTGTTCCCTCTGAGGTTATACTCCCCCTAAGGCGATTCTCTCCTTTTTCCATTTTCTCCTTATTGTATTCTACATCTCCCCCTATCAATTATTTTTCTTTCTTTGGCTAAAGGATTATGGCATCATCAGGATTGTGTCATATTCTTCTATAGTGACTTCCCTTTCTTGAGCTTGATCTATTCCATATTGAATTTCACATTCCCTATTAGGACCTTCACCCATCATTTTCTTTTTATTAATTTCTTCATTTTCAGGTGCAAGATCATTTTTCTTTCTTTCTCCTTCATATTTTCTTCTCCATATTTTTCTGTGAGATATTCTGCTTTTTTGACCTTTTCTTTCTAATTGTGTTTTTGGAGATTTTTCATCTCCTTTCTTCTTCCAAAATTTATTAGGTTTTCTCCCTGACTTGAATGAATTATTTAAGGATTGACTTTTTGAACTCTTGCATCTTTGGTGTTTGTGGCCAACCCTATTACAGTTGTGACATCTCATTATTTAACAAAATTTTGTTGTGTGCCCAACAAAATTGCATCTCCAACATCTAATTGAGATTTTGGATTTTCGTGTATATCCTTTCTTTAGTTTCTTGAAGTCCATTTCTTTATGGCCAAAGTTATGACAAGAAAATAAATAGCCATTGATGGTTTTTCCATTCTTGAATTTATTTTGTCTTGAGAGATCTATCTTTTGATTTTCTTCTTCCTTTTTACTTATGTAGCTTCCTTCCTTAGCAAAGTTCATGACTTGTAATTTATTTGTAATTGCACCTATTCCTTTTGAGAAGGATGATCCTTTCTCATGTTTGTAAATGGTGTTCCACTTGTCATTGTATTCTTTTTTATTGTATCAAAGACCAATTTTGTCATCAACTGATCCTTGATTGTTCCAAATATTATCTAGGATAACTGAGTTATTCTGTAAATTGATAGTTTTATTTGTCTTTTCAATCATCTTTTTGAGATTGACTATTTTTTATTTCAACATGTGACATTTCTCTTCCTTTTTAGTCAACCGAATCTTTAGGGTTTCTTCCATTTCCTTGGCATGTACAAGTTGAGTCTTTAGATTGATGATTATTTCTTCTGTATCATCCAAGAATTCGTTGCATTTAATAGTTTTTTCATATGTATTCAACTCTTCCATATCTTTTGTTAGATCAAAAACTTTAGTTTTCAATCTTTTGATTTCTTCCTTGTTTTCTAGTTGAATCCTTTTGAGGTCGATGGCTTCCAATTCCAACCTGTGAAATGATTCTTCCTTTTTTGTTAATTGGATCTTATGTGCTTCTTCATTTTTCTTAGCTTATTCAATTTGAGTCATTAGAGTTGAATTAGTACTTTCATTTATCTTTTTGACGTTAATAATTTCCAATTCCAACATGTGACATGATTCTTCTCTTTTATTTAATTGGATCTTCTGGGATTCTTCATTTTTTTTAGTTTATTCAAGTTGAGTTTTAGACAGATGACCATTTCTTTTGTCTCTTTTAGTACTTATTTTATTTTATTGTCATGTGTCCTTAATTCTTTCGTTTCTTCTGTTAGATTAGCAACATCGGTCTTCAATCTTTTGATTTCTTCTTCTTTGTTTTCTAGATGAATATTTTGTTCATGCTCTTCATGGTTAGATTGATCTAATTTTTGTAGTAGCAACGTATATTTCTTTTTAAGTTTATCCAACTCTTCAAATTTTCACATAATTGTGTATTCAAGCTGGTCAAGAACATCCTTAGTTACTTTGATATATAGACCATTTGTTGGTTCCATACTAATCACTTAAAATGTATTTATAACATCATTCTTAAAATCTAATAGTTTTTATTTAGTGAATACTGAGGTATTCATCAATTCCTTGATGTAGTAGTCATATATGTTGATGACTCATGTTTGCATCAATTCTTTGATGGAAGTGTCATCTTCTGTGTTTTGTTCTTTATTATGATCAAAATTCTCTTTATATGTATTTTTTTCTTCAATCTACTTGGAATTCTCATTTTCTGAGTCTTGTTCCTTACTTTGATAGGATTTATCTTCTTCTTGTGCTTCATTTTGATAACAATTTTCTAGCTGGAGCCATAATTCTTTAGCAGATTTGTAGTGCCTCATATTTTCTTTGACTTGGTCTGACAATCCATCTTAGATTTCTTTCAAGGATAATGAATTGTTTCTCTTTGATTCCTTTGCAGTTTTGGTTTTGCTCTTTGAAGTAGTTAAGTGTCAGGGCTTATTTACTACCAAATCCTAAACTCCAGATCCTCTTGAATTCAGATATATTTTCATATTTTCCCTCCTTGATGAATAATCTGTTCCATCAAATAAGGGAGCTTTGTTTGTGGAGATAGAAATTTTTCCACCCATTTCTTCAGAATCTATCTTCCAGTGTTTAAACTGTGTTGAAGGCACCTTCTCTGATACCAATTGTTGAAATTTACAATTGACACTGAGAGGGGGGGGTGAATGACTATCTGGAAATTTTGGCTACTTTTCACACTTTCATGGATTACTGAATTAATTGAATAAGATATGTAGTTCAATTAATTATTCATAAACATCTAAAACAAAAATTGTATGAAGTAGATATAATATCTTTCTTTTATTTATTTAACTTGTATAAATACATATAAAATCAATCCTTTAATATCTTTGATTCTGAATGAATATGAGAGATACAACTCTCTAATACAAGACCTGGATGTAGTTCTCAGATCCAACTGAGAAATGAGGAATCCAAACCTTATAAAAAGTCCCAACTTGTCGATCTCAGATCCAACTGAGATGTGAGGAATCCAACCCTCATAACAAGACTTGGCTTGTAAATAGGTACCAACCTGATAGAATGAACTTCCATTCAGTACATTATATATAAATATATTTAATCCACCAAGACACACTCTTCTCACCATTCTTTTGTGTTTATATAGTCTTCCAACTGGTGTGAATTTGAAACATTTTGTCTTTTGATATTGAACCATTGTACCTTTTCATTTAAATGATAATATTAAAATTTAAATAATATCATTTTTATTCTTTATTCATAATGCTCATGATTTAACTCCCTGTTAATCATGATTGTGTATCAGTTCATTTTTCCTCATGAGTTGATCACAGATATGGATCGAATCATTATATAGTTCCCATGCTTTTGCTGCATCCTCAGTTTGCCAACAGGTCATTTTCAAGATTTTATCGATTCTTTGTATTGTTATGGTTTTAATTCTCTGTCGAATTACTCTACCAACCTTGAGTTGTTTACAGAAATGAAATCTATATGAGGCACTTATTTCAACCCAGTGTTCAAATGACCGTGAGGTAGAAACCACAAGCCTATCCATTTAAGTGTTTGTTCCTAGCACTTTCTTATTCCGCCCCTATTCTTCTACATGGGATTGTATTCAAGCATCTGAGGGATAATTACTTCTAGACCCTTTATCTTCTTTACCTTATCATGTGATGGTGTTGGAACTAGGTTCTCTGGTACTTTGTCCTTCGAGACTTCGATCTTTTGCAGTCATTCAATCCTCCTAGAGTATATTTCTCTGAAGTGTGTATACTATATTCACTAGTAGATTAGACAGACAATATTAATCTTTCATTGCATGGATGATCTTGGCTTATCCAGAGGCTTCAAAAAAATTGGCAGTCATGAATTACTATGTAGTTGAGTGGATGATTCTCGTTCACTTCGGGACTTCTATATGACCACAGATGATGGCTAGGTGTTAATCCAAACATGTGCTTAATAAATTGTCAAAATAAACAGTCATGTTTTAATAGGACGTTGAGATGGACGTTGGTTATTTACTCTAGATCTTCGGATATTCGGGACTCCAGGATATTCAAACTCTGAGACAATTCAATCCCTCTTAAGTGATTACCTACCGAATATGTCATAAAGTTGTCATGACCGCTGGTTGTCGGTTAACACCTCCTCTTACATTATCCTTCCACTATGCTTTATAAATGGTTGAGAATGCTCCTGAAGTAGATCAACGATTAACGTTACTTCCAGAATTACACTTACTCTATCCTCCCATTGTAATTGAACAATGGTCAAGAATGCTCTCAAATTAGATAAATGATTAATGTTGCTTCGTGATTCCAGCCTTCGATGATTAGCTGATAACATAGGCTTGGATATCCCTGAAGTTATTACTCCTGAAGTGACGTGGTTTGTGACGTCACTGTTGATGTGGAAATGAATGAGTGGTTGCCACGTGTCACCTAGATTCATGACTTTAGTATACCTAAAGTGCCAACTGGACCTTGACACTTTTCACCATCTGATTCTGCCACATGTCTTGTTGGTGTAGTATTGTTGTCGTGTATGATCTAAAGACCCTAAGTTCTTAGGGTATCCTTCCACTTGGATGGTCGAGATTCATTTCGGCCTTCAGGACTTCAGGTTATTTTCTTTTTCCCACTTCCCAATTCTCCCGAAGAATAAACCTTGAGTAACTTGACTTCATCTAACAATCATTCTTTAACCCGAGAATATTAACATGATCCAACGGTTGTTAGGAATTTGGCTATTCGTGATCTTAGGCCTTTGGCCTTGCTTATCCTATACTTCCTCTTTACTCAATCCAATGGTCAGGATATTTTCCGAAGTGTTTTTTAGATCAGACGGATGGTGTTTCTTCATGAATTCGGGCTTCAGGAATTTTGGTTCAATTCGAACTCCTTTTCACCAAAGTGGTCAACGTCGAGGTTGACCAGTTCTACTTAGCTTTAAGCCAATGGTTGAGATATTTCTTGATTTTATTGGATGATTTTAATCAAGGACTTCGTTCCTTGGCCTTTCTTATCCTATCCTTCCACTTTATTTTGATCGGACGGTCAATATTGCTCTTGAATTTTTTTTTAGATCGGATGACTCATGTCCACTTCGGGACTACGTCTTTGGCTAAAATATTTTTCCTTCGAGTAATTTTATCTGAAGTAGTCAGCTATGAATTTGACCATTGTTCCTCCTACATGATCTGGTGGTTTAAGTCACTCTTGAATCTTCAATCATACGACCATGATTCTTTCCTTCTTTACGCAAGTTTCCTCTGCGATCCAATGGTCATATTTACATCTAAATTTTGATGAACGACTCTAGTTGCTTTATTTTTATAAAGGTTTCCACCTGTAAAAAATCTCTTTCTGAAACCTTATCTCATGCACAAATTCAAAATCACTATCTCTTCTGATCTTTGGAAAATGTACCTGTAACAAATATCATCAATCCTTGACAGTGATCGAATATTACATCGATGACTTTTTCCATACACATTTTCTCCTGAACTTTAGCCTTGTTGCTATGTTGCATTTTCTTTCCATCAATGACCCTTCATTACACATGGACATAACTTATTATCCATCCTTACACTAATTCCAAATGTATAAATTTGTTCATGACTGATTCATGTTTCCATCAATGACAAAACATAACCAACAATGCCAACAGTGCTTCCTACTAGTTCTTATCGATCAACAAGTTCATTTGGTTCAGATTCTTCCTCTTCTATATATAATACAAAAATGGTGGCAATCCCTTCTCCAAGAGTGCCTCTTGTTGGTTCTTATGGGTCATAAAGAGCCTTTGTATATATTCCTTGATTGAATTACAAGTTCTTTCCTTTTTTTGGTTCTTGTGTGTTAGTAGTTTTTGTTGAGTTGCAACCATGGAGGTGTACCTGATTATTCTCTTATTTTTAACATAGGTTCACCTCTTCAGGTTCCCTCTTAGTAGATTTGTGGATGGTTTGTTACCGGTGACCTCGACATCATTTTCATGTATTTCTTTTTTCATGGTTGTTGTACTATGGCCCCTTGTCCTGACTTCCCTCATAGGTCTCTTTTGTTGATGAGTGTAATCATTTGGCATTACCGGAGCTACGACATTATTGCATGGAAATGGATTTCCAACCTCTACTTCTCCTAGTGATGGAAGTGCAAACACTACTTGTCTTGGTGTTGGAAGTGCATCCCTTGCTCGTCCTGGTGGCAGAAGTGCATCCTCTACATATTCTACAATTGCAATTGGTTCCCTCACAACATCATTCCATGTTTGGCCCTCCTTATGCAAGTAATGTTCCACCAATAGCTTAATAGTCCCATGGTGTGGAATAGTGTCCCTGGGATTCTTTGATTTTTTCACAAATTCCATCATGGTCTGCAAGGTTCTTAAAAGAAAATATGGCATGTTGATTGGGCAGGCATGTCTGAGGCGGTCTAGGAGCCAGATATGGTGGTAAATGGACATGTAACAACCTTCACATGTAAAATAGTATTGCATGAATGTGACCAAATCCTTCCAAGGGTGTGGCAGGGACCTCCTATCAAACCATGTTCCCTTATTTTCCAATGCCCCTATAGGCTCAAGAAATTGTCGCAGGATTTTGGGCTTGGTGGTTCTTCTGGAATACCACTTCTCACATATCAATGGAAAGCTTGTAACTTCCACCATTGTTTCTTTTGTTACTTCCACTAGGGTACCTACTACCATACACTATTCCTCCCTAAAATTTAGAGATATTTCCAAGGAAACTTCATTTCCATACCCCTTCAAACATTGTACATACTCCACCCATCCAGATTGGTGGAGAATCTACCCAATATGGTCATATTCCTCGAGTAGAAGTTATTCCATGGGTTATTTGTGTATCACGAAGCCTCCCATTGTTTCTATTTTATATTAACTCCAATTTCTTGTGATTGCAAATGGAAATGGCTTTTAGATGGGTAGGGAATTTCCAATTATGGTGATAACAATGGATATTATAGAAATTATGGTGTAGGGTGGCGATTATGGTGGTGGTAGTAATAAAATAAACTTATGCTACTTAAATTTTATTAATTACACATTATATCAGAAAACGTACTTGTCCTTTCTTATCTTAAGTGGCTTTCCCTCATATGAGTATTGTGTTGGTGGCTTGGTCCCAAGATTGATCATCCTTTTTGTCTCTAGAAAAGTTGAAACAACATCTGTGGAGTCACATTTTTCAAAATCTTAGCATCGACGTTGGGGGTCACTTATTTTGTCCACCGGAGGTGTAGTAGTGGTGATGCGGACAAGAGTTGTGGTAATGGTGATGTTGATGAGAGTTGTAGCAATAGTGATGCAAACAAGAGTTGTAGAGAGAGTTGCAGTAGCGGTGATGTGGATGAGAGTTGTATCAAGAGTTGTAGTATCAGTGATGCGGATGAGAGTTGCAACAACATGAAGAATTGCAAAAACAATAGATTTGTAGTAGACGACATAGTTGTAGCAATATGTAGGACATAATTGTAGTTTGTCAATGTATATCGGTGATAGTTTTCCTTGTCCCGATCAGATATCAATGTCTTAGCAGTGGAATTGTGGTATAAATATGCAAAGTTGTTGTATCAGGAGCAACAACAACAAGAGTTGAAGTGATGTAAGTCGTAGCAATGGGAGAAGAAATATTTGTAGCAACAAGAGTTGAAGTAACAAAAGTTTTGTTGAAAAACTCTTACTCCAACACCCAGGTATCTTGTTATCTAGTGATTTCCTTATAACAAATTAGATAAGCATCTCACAAAACAAAAATACATTGCTAAAATATTCAACTATTTAAATCTAGTGGAAGAAAAAAACTGGAAACCAAATCATGCACACATGACACCAATAATAGTGGGTAGATACCTATGGAAAAAACCCTAAGGGAAAACCAATGTTGAGAATGATTTTATTATGCTAAAATTAGGGGTCCCTTAATAGGGATAATGGCCCATTGAGAGAAATACAACTACAGACGAACCTAACAAAGTATGATCTATTGTATGGCCTAGAACTACATGATTTTCAAGATGTGCATGTCTATCCCTATTGTACAAGGATTCCTTGGGTGTAACTCTATAGGCCCATAAAGAATTATGAAGTGAACTATGCCAATTCCTATGGTTGTCTGCAACTGTTTTCTTTAATACTCTCACTAGGTTCTTATTAGTTGATTATGCTGCTCTGTTCCCCTATGGATAGTAGTTTGCAGAGTATCTAATTATGATTCCTTTTTCTAGAGAAAAATTTGTTAATAAGGTGGAAGAAAAGTAAGTTGCATTATCAAAAACAAGGACGGAAGGCACACTGAACCTTGTGATCAGTTGTTGTTCTATGAATTGTATCACCACCTTTTCGTTTCCATGGATCAAAGGGATGGCCTCTTCCCATTTCATGAAATAATATGTGGTGGTTAGTATGTATCCATGTTGTTTTGAAGAACTCAGTGTAATTTCCACTATGATATCTAGCCCCCCTTGCTCGAATGGCCTAGAAATGGGCACCTGTTGGATTGGGACAGATGCTCTCTTCTCCCTCCCCACGCTTATTTGACATGTTTTACAGTTTCTAGTGTATGTTTGAGTGTCCCTAAATAGGGTAGGCCAATAATAGCCATCTCTCAGTATTTTATGTGCGGTGGTGTTTCATGCAAAATGTCCACCTATGGAACCATCATGGAGCTCCTTCAGAACTTTGTCTGCATCTTCTCATTCGAGACATATTAAAATTACCCCATCATAATTAACACAAAAGAGCACTGAATTTACGAGGCGATATTGTGTGGATTTTAACCTGAGGGCTCTCCTTTCCCTAGGTTTTAGGTTTTTTGGGCAAGTCCCATGATGCAGGAGATAAGTCAGCTTCTCGTACCAAGACTCTTGCCCTGAGGAGACATATGAAGATTCATTACACCATAATAACATTTCATTCTCCCATCCAGGGTCTTCATTTACTTGGTCCTGGGCTTCAGCTTCCAGTTTGCATAACCCTTGTCCTTTAACTAGTTTAGCAGGTTTTATATCTAGATCAAATTCTTGGACCACTTCCATCTAGTTTCCTCTTCTTTCCCCCATATCCTGTTGAGTGAATAGGGATCGGACTATAGGGTGAGACACTATGACTTTGGTATGATTCTTAAGGATGTAAGATCTAAAGTATTTCACTGCCTTGTATACCGCATAAGCCTTCTTGTCTATAGCAGGGTAATTTAGTTCGGCCCTTGGATATTAGTGCTCATGAATGATATCGGGGCCTCGTTGTTGTCATCATCCTTCTGATTCAATACTGCGACTAGTGATTGGTCGAAGGAAAAAGTGTATAGAAAGAAATATTTGCTAAAATTGGGACTTCACAACACTGGGGCTTGAGATATCATAGTCTTAATAGTTTTGAAGGAATTTTTTCATTCATCATCCCACTTAAACTCAGCATCTTTACGGATCATTTTTTGTAATGTTTTTATAGTTTCAATGAAATTAGGAGTGAATTTCCTCACAAAATTGATTTTCCCGAAGAAATATTGCATAGCCTTTTTATTGTGAGGTAAAGGAAGTTGAGCTATAGCCCTAATCCATTCTGGATCTATGTGAATGTCTGCTTGAGATATAATGTGGCCTAACAGCTTACCTTCCTCAACACCAAAAATAGTTTTCTTAGGGTTTAAGGATATATTGTATTTCCTACACCTTTTGAAAATATGGGTTAAATGTTGGATGTGATATTCTTTGTTCTTTGAATACAAAGTCACATCATCCAAATAGACTACTACACATTTGTTGATTATTCCTTGAAACTCTACATCCATGGCCCTCTGGAAGGTTTCCCCTACATTGATTAACCCAAAGGGAATGAGTTTATAAGCGAAGGTTCCCCACTTGGTTCGGAAGGTAGTTTTCAAGCGGTCTTCTTCTGAAAATAGAACCTGGTTGTAACCTGATAAACCATCCAACAGGGAGAAAATCTCAGATCCTGACACGGTCTGCAAAAGTTGCTCCATCGGTGGAACTAGGTAGTTGTCCTTTTCTAAAGCTCTGTTGAGGTTTCTGAAATCTACGCATATGAGGATATCCCTAGACTTTTTCCTCATAGGAACTAAATTTGATACCCATGCAGAGTGTCTAACCTGGCAGATAATTTTGGCATCTAATAGTTTCTTTAACTCCTGACACATGAGAGTTTCCAAGGATGGGTGGTACTTCTGGAGCTTCTGTTGGAAGGGTTTCACTTCAGGTTTTAATGGGATAGTGTGTTTAATGATATGAGTATCATAAGTTTTCATATCTCGGTAGGACCATGCAAAAAAATCTTGATACTGCCTGAAAAGTTTGAAATAGGCCTTCCTTTCCTATTTAGATATTATCTTGCCGAGATTTATATTTTTGGGGTTTTCTGAGGTTCCTAAATTTATAGTTTTGTGCATGGGAAAAGAACTCCCCGTCTTTGTGTTTTTTGACCCTTTAAATATTTCCCTTAGGTCAAACAAGTTTTCTAAATTGGTTATTCCCTTCGGTACCGTGTGATACCTTGGTTTGTCAGTTGATTGATCTGTCTGAGGATCGGTTTCTATTGATTGTTCCTAGAATACTTCATCATCAATGGCCAATTCTTTAAAATTATCCTGATTGGTCAAAACGTTTATGATCTGTTCATCTCCTTCAAAGAACTTCCAATTAGGAATATTGTTGGGCACCGATGGTTTGTAGAGTAGCTCCACAGTGAACCAGGAGGCTTCATAATCTTCTAGAGGTGATATCCTTGAGGTAGCAGTGTCCAGAGAATCAACAAGAATGTTCTTTGTTCTGGGGATCGTTGTAATGTTGAAGTCTTCAAAATGCTCCATTAGCATGTGCACTACCTGTTGGTAATTCCTCAAGTGTGGAGAGTTGCAATGTATAGTGTTCCTTACTTTTCTAACGATGATTTCATAATATCTGAAAACCTTCAATTCTTTAACGTTTAAGTCCATGGATTTCTTTATCCCTTGTACTAGAGATTCATACTCGACAGTGTTGTTTATGCATTCAAATTCTAGTCTACAGGATAGGAAATGTCGTTTACCCTTTGGATCAATGAGGATGCACCCTGCCCTTGACCCATCTTGCAATTTAGAACCATCAAATTATAAGGTCCAAACTTGTGGGAAAAACCTATCATCTTCCTCTTTATTTTCACTTTCCTCCTCTCCTCCTGTGAGCTCCATGATTTCTAACGTGGGTTCTTAACAGAAGAGGGTTTCCTCTACTGCCATCAAAAATTTCCCTTGAAAAATCATTTCTAATTTTTTAGCAAGAGGGGCATCAGAAGAGAAGGGGGAGAAATTCCTAAAATCGGAGTCATGGGAATAATTTCCTAGCATGGGGAAATTTGTCAATGAGGGTTCATTAAGGGTTTCTAAGTCAGTGAAAACATGTTTTAGATATATTTCCCTATTGATCCTGATCATATTCATGTGTCCCTTTAATGGCAGCCAAAGATGAGCCCAGTCTGTACAAAAGTATCTATTTAAATTCTGAGACCAATACTGACTTAATAACAATCCATAAGCTTATGGGGTATCTACTACAATGATGTCAATTACATGCACAAATTTAGGGTGTGTCACTATTATGATCATTAAATCTTTGAGTTCTCCCATGACCTTCACCTGGGTTCTGACTAGCTGTATCACATGTTTATCTCTTTTGAGAGGGACTACGTTTAATTTTTTGCAAATAGATAATGGCATAACATTGGAGGATGATCTTGAGTCAACCAAACAATTGTGGAGGTTTTTTTTGAAGACTTCAAATGTCAAAAGGAACAGTGGGACAAAAGGTTTTCCCTTCTTATCTTCAGAGCAGGCGTTCACAGTTAGCTTATTTCCTAGATCTGCGAGAATTAGATTTCCTCCTTGGTCAGTGCTTGTTGTAGGATTTTCTACTGATTTCAATGCTTGTAACAAAAATTCCTTTTGCCAAGGGATTCTACACATGTCCATGACCGATATGTTTTCCTTCAACTTTTCCACGTCTTTTACTATGTTGTAGTATAGCTTGGGTGATTCTCATGTATGGATGTTTATAGGGTTTCTTCGGGGAGAAAAAGGTGCTTTTGGATGATCAGGAGTTGGTTTTCCTCCGGAAGTTTGGGCAGTAGTAAGATCACTTGAGACAGGTTGACCCCTACTACGTGTTTGCAGAGCCAAGACCTCTGCGGGTCGTTCTTGAACCTCAAATAGGTCATCTGAAGGCATTGGTAGGTCAAGGTCCCATATCAACATGGTTGTTTCTTCTGGTGGATCAACTTCTTCCTGATCGACAATATTCATAGCTGAGCCGCTTGATTATTCAGTTAGGAGACTTCATCTAGAAACCAGTTGACCATCAAATTCATGGCATGCACCCATTGTGGGTAGTCTCTTTCAGAGTGTTTCTCTCGATGATAGGTACAGAAAGAGTCGGATGCTACATTTCCTAGATCAATGTTTAAGTTGGTTGGGGGAGGTTCAATTTCTTTGAAAGGAAGATTTATTTTAAAAAATGTTTTATAGGGCCTTTGGCCTTGGTTTCCCTCCCCTGCACTTCTAGTCATGTCTATGATTTCATTTGAAAACTTTTTGACCATGTGTTGTAGGTATTCTATGTCATCCATGTACACATATGAAAATCATGTACAACAAGCTCCATATGATGCAACACTTTCTTGTGGGTTCACTTGACTGAAACCCACGTTCAACATCCTTTGTTCTCTCTTCTTCTTGATTTGATCTCTAGATGGAATTCCTTCTCCACCTATCCAAGATCTTGAATCACAATCCTTTGTGATCCAACTCTCTCTATCCTCTGTCAATATCTCTCTATCAACCTGACAAACATGTCTCAAGTGTAAGAAAAATTCCTTCTTTGCTTCTACACTCTCAATTTACTCCACACTAGAAAAAGTCCTTATTTTCTATCTTTGTGTGAAAAGTGTCTTCTCCTTTAC
>JASDQU010439452.1:20953-34087 GCA_032191745.1 Picea mariana
AAAAAATTATTAGAAAAAAAAAAAGATTTATTGAAATTCAAATAGAAGGATCCTGACATAACCATCATGAAACCATGAAGTTCCCTTCTCTCTTTCTCTCGGTTTTTTTTTTTAATATTCCTTATTCCAACATGAGATTATTTTCACAAATCATGCCCCTAAGGGTTTTCATACAAGTGTGTGTGTGTGTGTGTGTGTGTTTTGAACAAAGACTGAATTACTCAGTAGGGGTCCCCCCCCTTGTTTACAATCTCCAAGTCATTGTCAATCCATCCACTAGTGATCCTATTTGTAAAGGATTCCTTAGATAGGGGATTATAATATAATTGAATCCTATTTCCATTTTACATCAAAGAATTTCTCTTGTTGTCGATGATGCAAAGTTTGAAGGATCAATTTTCATATATAGTATTAATCTCATAAGGCCCAATACATTGGGTGTGGAACTTCCCTCTAAAATCCTTGAACCTGGAGTCAAATAATAAGTCCCAATATCCAACTTTGAATTTCTTCTTTTTTATGAACTTTTCATTTCATTGATCTCTTTGATGTTGTATTATTGTTGTTAAGTGTAGGGAAGCTTGACCAAATTCATCTAATTCATTGATTTGGAGGAGCCTTTGTTTACGAGATTCAGTTAGGTCCATTCCAAGTTGTACAGTTGTTCTAAGTGTCTAGATATATGCTTCAATTAGAAACAATACTCTCTTTTCATACACCAATTCAGATGGTGTACAACCAGTAGTATTTCTCCATGTTGTCTGATAGGCCCATAGAGCTTCGGGTAGTCTGTCAGCCTAGTCCTTAAGGTGTAGTCTAACAGTCTTGGTGATGATAGTCTCAAATATTTTTTTTGTTCTTTCTACTTTTCCATTGGCCAATAGGTGATATGGTATGGTAACCCTTTGTTTGATTTTTTATTTTTCCATCAATTATCTGATGAGTCTTGAAGTTAATTGTGTTCCTCCATAAGTAACAATTTCTTGAGGTATCCTGAATTTGGTGTAGATTTCTTCATGAATAAATCCTACTACTGATTTCTTAGTTGCGGGTAGGAGTTCCTTAGCATCCATCCATTTTATGAGATAAATTGTGCATACTAGGATTTAGGAGTTACGGTGGGAAGGATTGATTGACCCTACAAAAGTCCAGGGTATGTTTTTCAAAGGGTTCTAATACTATATGTGGCTATAACGACATCTCTGCTTATTGAACCAATGTTCCCATGTATTGGAAGCTATCACACCTTTTTACATATTCCTTGGTGTATTTGAAGATATTGGGCCAATAGTAACCTTGGTGAAGTACCTTCTACCCAATCCTTTTGTCTACAAAGTGTCCTCCACATGGAATTTCATGGTAGGCTTTCAAGATCTCATGGATCTCGTCTTCTCGCACACATCTTCTAATAATGAGATCCAATCCTATATGGAAGAGGAAGTCATAAATACATGAGAATATCCAACGATGTTTAATGATCGTTTGTCTCTCTTTTGGAGATAAATGATGTGGTAGTCTTCCTACATCCAATTAATTAGCGATATCGGTGAACCAAGGAGAGTTAGTAGAAACCACAAATAGGTTCTCGTCAGGAAAATAATATTCTACAGGTGGCTTATTTTTATTAGATGTGAGTCTTGAAAGAAAATATGTCACTACGTTATCTTTTCCTGGTTTATTCAAGATGGTTATATCATATTCCTATAATAAAAGAAATCATTTAGTGATTCTTTCATTAGTTTTAGGTTTGTTCATTAATTATTTATGGTAGCATGATTAGTGTGCAATATTATTGGATATCCTATGATTTAATGTCGGAATTTATTAATTCCATGTATTACTGCAAGAAACTTTTTTTTGTTACCGTATATTTTAGTTTCGTGGGTGAGCGATTCTTGTTGACGTAGTAGATTGCGTATGTATCCTTTCCTTATTGTTTCCCTATAAAAACTCCAATGGAAGTGTAATATGCATCCATGGAAATATGAAACGGGAGGGACCAATCAAGTCCTCTTAAAAGAGAAGCCTCAAACACTTTAGTTTTCAATTTGTCAAGTGCATGCTAGCATTTTTTTTCCATAAAAAATCAGAATCTTTGGTAAGAAAAGAAAATAATGGATGAGCAATTCATAAGAAATTTTCAATAAAGCATTAGTAATAACCGACATATATTAATAATTTTTGTACTTATTTTTGTGAATATGGAGTTGGGAATTTTAATATTGCCTTTATTTTTTCCAAATCCATGATGCCTTTAGCTAAGATGTGGTGTCCTAATACGATGCCATTAGTTAACATCATTGCACATTTTTCATTGTTTAGGGCAACATTCAATTACTTACACTTTATTGATGTTTTATCTATATTTTTTAATTCCCCTTCAAATTCATTACCATATTTCATGAAATCATCCATATGTGTCTCCACACAATCATGAATTAAATTATAGAATATACCAATTATAGCTCATTGAAAATTTGTAGGGTCATTACATAGCGTGAATGGAAGAACACGATAGGAAAATGTCCCCCATGGATAGGTAAACATTGTTTTGTCTTAATCTTTGGGTGTAATCTGGATCTAGTAATACCCACTGAAAAATTCATGGAAATAAAAGTATTTCTTCTTTGCTAGCATATCCAGGACTTGGTTAATGAATGGAAGTGGTAAATTGTCCTTGTGTGTTTCTTTGTTGAGTTCTCTATTGTCGACACAAATTCTCCATTTACCATTTTTCTTTGGTACCATGATGAGAGGAGAGACCCATTGGATGTCATAAATTGGATAGATAAAATTGGTTGTGAGAAATTTCTATAGCTCCTCCTTAACTATGTCCTTTAGGGCTTGTAACATACCCAGCCACCAATAGGTCGGGCACGCTACTTCGATCTCGCTTCTGAACTAATTTCGAATTCTGAAAAAAAATAAAAATAATAATAAATATGCATGAAATATTCACATGCATAGATCACGATTCATGCTACAACATTAAAAAAATGAACCATATGTTGTGCACAACAATAACCAACAAGCATGCATATTATAGATACAAATTTCATAGATAAATAAATACACAGTGGAATTAAATATATAAGTAATGAAACCATGATAGAGAGAGAACTTATATTTAATGAAATGAATCACCAACTGGTTGTAGACCAAGGACGTTCCACCCAACCATAGACATTATTGTTCCAAGTCTCAAAAACAATGTCACCCTTGAGCCAGGGCTATGGGTCCACAAGGATGGTTCGAGAGTGTCACTCAGCTTCCCAAACTAATCAACACGAAAGCTCTCATAGGCTTCTTAGCACACACAACAATCCAAAGTACACTAGCTCTCTTCTACCCAACCTGCACAACCCAAGAGAATGGACCCCCTTCTCTGTCATGCAGTCCCTCAGGTTGTCCACCTCCTTCCAGGGCTCTAGTGCACCTGATCAAGAATATCCATGCTCGAACTCTCAAGATTCGTAGTTGTGGGAACAACTTATATAATGTCGATACATCTCAGACATGCAGGAATTAATTCATGGATGGAATACATGAGCATTCATTACTTCCAACCCAACCATGGCTCCTCACCACACCTCATTTTTCTCTCTACGACCAAGATCAAAAGGAATGAAGAATGAAGAGTGGTTGAAAGATTGAATGGAGAAAGAATATAATGAAAGGTGTGAACAATGAACAATAAGAAACTAGTGAGTGAGTGAATGAGTGAAGAAGAATCCCCCAAAAAACCCACAAAATGAGTTTATATATTTACTTGCAAATCAAGAACCCCATGTCCTTCCCCAAGAAGCTCATGTAACCACTCCTCTCCATTAAAAAATTATGGGTGAATAAAATATAAAATAAATACTTATCCCCTCAAGCCCCCTCTCTTGTGGAATCATAGCCCCCTCTAACTCTTGTCCTTGCCTGTCTAGCAGCCAGTGATGTATTTATTATTAATAATGATTAAAACATTACATTTCCTAGGCACACTGGCCTCTTTTAATTGTTTGGGCACTATGGCATTTCATAGATTAAAAAAATACACTACTTAATACGAGGCTCAAAAACCTGGGGTATTACATCCCCTCCCCCTTATTTTGGTACTGTCCTCAGTGCATATACAAAATAGAAAAAAAAAAATCAAAATTTATTCAAAACGTTGTAGGTACTCTACCCGCATGGCATCTTCATGCTCCCAAGTAGCATCTTCAATACCGTAGTAGGTCTACTGGACTTTTCCCAGCTCTATAACTCAAATTCAGAGAATTTTGAATTTTTTGTCCAATATTTGCATTGGTTGGACCTTAAAGTCTCCCTCTGTCTCTACCTGAATCAGATGCCAATCAATAACATGGTTAGGATCATGTACATATTTTTTTAGCAAAGAGACATGGAATACATTATGCACATTCATGGATGTAGGAAATGCAAGCTTGTATGCAACTGGCCCTATTATTTCCAATATCTCAAACGGACCACAGAATCTAATTGTTAGCTTTGTACAACTACCCAACTTTAAAGAACTCTTCTTGGGATTTACTTTTAAAAGAACATGCTCCCCCACTTTAAATTCTCTAGTTTTCTTTTTCTTATCTGCATACATTTTCTATCTATATTGAGCTTCCTTTAAATTATGTTTAATTCTAACCATCTAGTCTTCCATATCCTTGAGCAATTATGGCCCAAGTACCACTCTATCTATTGGGTTATCCCAACTCAATGGAATATTTCATTTCCTACCATATAAAGCTTCAAATGGGCTCATTTTCAATGAATCTTGATACCCATAATTATAGGAAAACTCAACCAAGTGAAAGTAATATTCCCACTTATATGGCTTATCCATCACATACATTTTCAACATCTCTTCAATTACTTGGTTGAATATCTCTGTCTTCCCATCTGAATGTGGATGGTATGTTGTGCTAAAGTTCATATTTGTACTAAATCCTTGAAACAATCCCCTCCAGAAATTTGAAGTAAAATTTGTGTCTTTGCCTGAGATAATTTCCTTAGGTATCCCATGCAACCTAGCAATCTCCCTCATGTAAATTTCTGCAATAATAGTTGATGTATGAGTCATTTTTACAGGAACTAAATGAACATCCTTTGTCAATTTATCAACCACTACCATGATTGAATCATGTGGTCTTTTTTTCCTAGGAAATTTAGTTACAAAATCAATGGTTACCATTTCCCATTTCTTCTCTGGAATTGGTAATGGTTGTAGAAAATATGTTGGGTGCCTATGCTTAACATTCACTCTCTAACATTCCATACATCTGGAAATGTAATCAACAACATCTTTTTTTATTCCTAGCCAAAATAATTGGCTTCTTACTGTTGCAATTGTTTTCTGGTAACCGAGATGTCTGGCATATGGGACATTATGCATTTCTTTTAATACCAAATTTCTAAGTTCTTCAGAACTAGGAACATAAATTCTATTTTTATTCATAATTAATCCATCTTCCTTCATCTCATATTATTTAATTTTCTGTTGTACATTTTCTTGCTGTAAGATTTTCTTTTCCTGTAGGTAATTTTGAACTGTGACAACAACATCTAAAATTATGCTCTTTAAATCTTACTGATGCATACTAATAGTTGTAGCATGCATGAGATGTACTCTTCTACTAAGTGCATCAAAAAATTTATTTTCTTTTTCTTTGATATGCTTCATGTCAAAATCGTATTCACTTAACAATTTCATCCATCTCGTCTGCCTGGCATTTAAATTTGGTTGTTCAAAAAGATATTTCAAAACACTATGGTATGTTCTTAATTCAAAACTCTTCCCCATGAGATAATGCCTCCACATCTTCAAATCATTCAAACAATGGAAGGAAGTTCCAAGTCATGTGTGGCATAGTTCCTCTCATGATCTTTAATCTTTCTAGACTCATAACCAATGACATGTCCATTTTGAGTGAGGACTCCACCAAGTCCTTCCTTGCATGCATCTCCACATACCACAAAGATTCCATTTGGGTCAACAATATTTAAAATTGGAGCACTAGTAAGTAATTATTTCAACAAATTAAGGTTCTCTTCACACTTTGTTGTCCATTCAAATTTAATTCCCTTGTTTTGCAACGAAGTGATGGTATGAAAAATCTTAGAGAAACCTACTATAAATCTTCAGTAGTAATCATCTAACCCCATAAAAGACTTGACTTATGAAACATTCCTGGGTGTTGGCCATCCTCTAATGGCTTCAATCTTCTTTTGACCCACTGTTATACCTTGTTTTGAAATAATGTGTCCCAAGTAATGGATTTTTTCTTGGTAAAAAGAACACTAACTAAGCTTGGAATACAATTGATGTTCCCTCATCACTTGCAATACCAATCTTAGGTGGTGTTCATGCTCTTCCTCTAACTTATAATAGACAAGTATGTCATCCAGGAATAATATGACAAACTTATCCAAATAATTTATGAATATGTCATTCATTAAGAACATAAAGATAGTTGGTGCATTGGATAGTTCAAATGGCACCACTACAAATTCATAATGCCCATACCTAGTTCTAAAGTTTGTCTTATGGATGTCTTCTTCCTTGATTATTACCTGAAGGTATCCCAATCTCAACTCTATCTTTGAAAATATATTTTCCCCTCTTAGTTGATCAAAGAGTTCATCAATTCTAGGTAGAGGGTACTTGTTCTTTACAATGGATTTATTCAGTTGTCAAAAGCCAATACACAACCTCAAGGTTCCATCCTTATTTTTGACAAAGAGTACTAGTGCTCCCCAAGGTGAAACACTTGGACGTATGTACCCTTTCTTCAACAATTCTTCCAACTGCATTTGTAATTATTTTAATTCTGGTGTACTCATTCTGTAAGGTGTTTTTTATACTGGGGGAGCTCATGTGACTAAATCAATATATAAATATATCTCCCTCTTTTGTGGAAACCTGAGTGTTTCTTGGAATACATCTTCAAATTCTTGTAGTACCAAAACTTCTTCAAAGCTTGGCCCCTTTGTATTTTTTGGTTCCTCCACATGATCTGCATACAATTGACATCCTTTTATGAAACATATATTCAGTTGTAAGGATGAAATCTACCTTATAGAGATGGGTCTTGGAACTCCTTTCAAAGTGATTTGTTTTCTTTATTCATCAAGACATGTAAATGTCTTGTTATCAAAATCTAGGACAATATGATGCTTGTCCAACCAATCCATTCCAATCAGAATATCATAAGACCCCAATGGTATAATATTTAGATCAACATTAGTATTCACACCATTAAGACTTATGGAAAAACCTCTTACCATATCATGATTCTCCTTTTCATTCCAGTGGCTAGCTGAACCAAACTTGATTTTCCAAGATTACTTTTCTCCAAATGTAATCTATCCACTATTTTAGGATCAATGTAAAAATGACTTTCTCCTAAATAAACTAAAATAGAAACATGATGATTAATTATTTTAACTTCCACCTCAATCATATTGGATTGGTATTATGCTTGTCGATCATCTAAGGTTGCATATATTCTCCCCATGTCTTCTACTATTGTAGCCTCTTGGATGTTGTGCATAGTATTCATTTTGTCCTTTTTGTGAGGGAAATCCTTGTACAAGTGATCTTCTTTGTATCCCTAACATCGGATTGGTGGTATTCCCCTTTTTCCCAAGGAGTATTCTCTATTGAATTCATCCTTAGCATACTGGTCAGGATGATTTTTATTTGGGATATTTCTATTGAAAGGACATTTGAATCCTTTCTTTCTTTGATCAGACTTCTCCTTCTTATTATCCTTCAAAGATTTATGCAAAGACTCTTTGCTCTTTCCTTTCTCATACAGGTACTGAGCCTTCCTAATGGTCTCGGTCAAATTCATAGGTTCATCATATTGAATCTTCTCTTTATAAAAGGATGGAAGTCCACTCAAAAACCTATGTACTTTCACCTTCTCATCTTTTATAAACCCCACATACTTTAGCATCCCCATGAACTTCTTTTCATACTCTGCCATGGTCATGATTCTCATCCTGAGTTCAAATAAATCCTACATTTTCTTGTCATAGAAGTGCTCTGAAAGGTACTCCTTCTAAAAATATTTCTTGAATTTCTTCCAAGTGATCATGTTCTCATTAATGTGCTCAACGTGATTCAGTTGATCCTACCACATAGCTTCTTTCCCATGTAAATGGTATGTGTCAATTCTGGCTTCTAAGTTTGATGAGTAGTTATGCAATTGAAAATACCTCCTAAGTCCAAGCAACCATGCTTCAACATCATCTTCCCTTTATCTTTCACCATCAAAGGATGGTGTCTTAAGCTTCCTCGGCTCTCCTTGCAAACTATCCAATTCATATCTTCTTCTTTGGTGCTTAACAGGATACACCTCAGGAATACTTACAGAATATTTAAGTGCATAAAAATTCCTTGCTAAGTAGGGAGGTTAGTGATGTCTATGAGTTCTTCTAGAACTTCTTGAATAACCAGTTCTTCTATGGTCATATCTTCTTTCATGACATCTTCCCTCTTCCTCATGTTTTGAGTTTGATTCATTCTTTGTTTTTCTCTGCAACTGATTTAAGATTTGCATCACTTGAGCATTTATCTGATTTTGGACTCTTATTAGTCTCTCATTGTCTTCTTTGTAACTCTACACTTCTATTTTTAGGATTCTCATAGTCTCTATCAATGTTTCTTGTTCCCCTTTGGCTCAGTGTCAGTTGGATTTTGTCTCTGCATTACCAACACTTATATTTTGACCTTTGGCATCTTTATCATGGATGGAAGGTCCCTCTCCTTCTTCCATTTCTTGAATATGCATTCTTATATTGAACATATATGTTTACACTCCCTAATTTTGCAAATGTGCAAGAAACCATTTTGTTAGAATTATGCATATTATTTTTCAAACAATGTGACATTTCATTTTTCCTCTCAATTCATGAAGAAATATATTATCATTCTCCATATTATAAAAATTCCATGTTATTCTCCTCTTAATCATATTTCCAATGACTATAATCTTGCCCCAATTCGATATTTGAGTTGAAAGTGATGGCGTCCAAAAAAAAAATCACTTTCAACCCATGTTCTTTTGTTTTGCAATAGGATCTTGTCGAAATATTCCACAACTCCTTTAACTAGTACAAAATTTGAATTCTGCATAGGTTCTTCCTTCAATCCACTTTCCTTGTGACCATGGCTCTAAACGATGGGCTTATTCACTCCTTAGTGTCATTCCTTTAGCGTTTTCCCTTATTCTTCTACACAGGATCTTGTTGAACACAATGTTCGAGGGATTGGTTAATACTAGGCCTTTCATGCCTCTAATTGACCCTTTACCTTATCATGAGACCAGCAGTAGGACCAAGTCCTCCAGACTTCAGCCTTTGACTACTCTCCCTTTTCAATCTTCTAACTTCTCCCTAAGTAAACTTCGTCGAACACCTATATTAACTCCATTGGTAGATAGGACGGTTGAGATTTGATCTCGGGTCGATTAGATGATCCTATCTCATCTGGAGGATTCAATGAGGTTGATGGTCATGACTTAATATGATGTTGATATGGACAGCCTTAATAAATTCAGGACTTTGACGCTCCGAGAATCTGAAACATTACAACTCCCAAGTCGCTCAACTCCCCCGGAGTGATACTCACCGAAGATTTTACCCTATCATTCCACTGTTAAATCAAATGGTCATGAGAACTCCCGAAGGGTATTATATGAATGGACCATGTGATTTCTCTACTCGAGGACTCTGGGACATTAAAACCCTTGAGTTTTTCGACTTCCCCGGAGTGATACCTGTCAAAGCGGTCATAAAGTGACGATGACCTCTTACCGTTCGTTAACACCTCCGCTTATGCTATCCTTCCACTAGTTGATCCAACAACCATGAATTAATAAAGCATCATGATGGATGTTCCTTATTCATTTTGAGACTTCAGTGCTCCGGGACTCCGGAATACTACAACTCCTGAGTCATTCAACTACCTTGGTGTGATATCTATCAAAGTGCTTACACCATCCTTACACTGCTTGATCTAACTATTGAGAAAGGTCCCAAAGGGATCTTACACCGATGGTATGTGTGAATTCACGACTTCGATCTTTGGAACTTTTTTCGGTAGAGAAGTTGGAAACCCCCGGAGGCCATACTCCTAGAGATGACATGGCATGTTGATGTCACCAATGGTGGCATCGACCCATGACATGTGTTCCATGTGTCACTAAAAATGAATAGGTTAGGGTCCAAAAAGTAATGAATATCAGTGACATGTGTCCCCACATGGTACCCCAACCACATGGAATATAGCACATCATCAATCGAATGAACGGTCCACCATCTCTGCTCCATATCTGACGGCTTGCATTACTCCCGAATTCTTCCCTCGATCTAATGGTCAACAGGATTTCGGGACTTCGACACTCTGGGACTCCGGTTTATAGCAGTTCTAAAATGGTTCAATTCTCCTAGAGTTAACTTCCTTAACTGGTCAACACTGAATGACCTTGACCAATGACTGAGATTTCACCCGATCCTCCTATTAGATCGGACGGTCGACGGGACTTCACGACTTCGGCCTTTTCCATGCTTTTTCCATGTCTCCCATAATCACCGAATCGAAGAAGTTCCATATTTTTCCACATATTTCTTGGCTTTGATCAATGGATGTGATTTATCTTGAGATCTAAAAGGGATGGACATGACTCTATGATCCTTCACAAAGGATCTCTTTCTGCACGATGCTCTGGCTTCTATGTGATATTTGCAGTGCTATCTTTCCTGAGCTTTAATATCATAAGGACATATCAATTTTTAACCATAATACCTTGCCCATAGTTCTGACCCATGCTAGTCTGGTGTTTCAACCTAAGGCTCTGATACCAATCTATAACGTACCCAACCACCCATAGGTCAGGCACGCTACTTCAAGCCTGCTTCTAAACTAATTTCAAATTCTAATAATTTTTTAATTAATAAAAATGCATGAAATATTCACATGCATAGATCAATATTCATGCTACAACATGAAAGAAATGAACCATATGTCATGCAAAACAATAACCAACAAGTATGCATATTATAGATACAAATTTCATATATAAAAAAATACACAGTGGAATTAAATATAAAGGTAATGAAACCATGATAAAGAGAGAACTTATCTTTAATGAAATGAATCACCAACTGGCTATAGACCAAGGAAGTTCCACCCAACCATAGACATTCTTGTTCCAAGTCTCAAAAACAATGTCACCCCCAAGCCAGGGCTATGACTCCACAAGGATGGTTCGAGAGTGTCACTCAGCTTCCCAAACCAATCAACACTCAAGCTCTCACAGGATTCTCAACACACACAACAATCCAAATTACATGATCTCTCTTCTACCTAGCCTACAAAAACCAAGAGAATGGACCCTCTTCTCTGCCATGCACTTGCTCAGACTGTCCACCTCCTTCCAGGGCTCCATTTCACCTGGTCAAGAATATCCATGCTTGGACTCTTAGGATTCGTAATTGTGGAAACAACTTAATGCATGTCGATGCATCTCATACATGCAAAAATTAATTCATGGCTGGAATACTCTAGTATTCATTACTTCCAACCCAACCATGGATCCTCTCCACAGCTTGTTTTTCTCTCCCCAGCCAAGATCAAAAGGAATGAAGAATGGAGATTGGGTGAAAGAGTGAATGGAGAGAGAACATAATGAAAGGTGTGAACAATTAATAATGAACAATGAGTGAGTGAGTGAATGAGTGAAGAAGAATCCCCCAATCAACCCACAAGATGGGTTTATATATTTACCTGCAAATCAATAACCCTATGGCCTTCCCCAAGAAGCTCATGTAACCACTCATGTCCATTAAAAAATTATGGGTAAATAAAATATAAAATAAATACTTAGCCCCTCTCTTATGGAATCATAGCCCCCTATAACTCTTGTCATTTTCCTTCTAGTAGCCATTTATTATTAATAATGATCAAAACATTACATTTCCTAGGCACACTGGTCTCTTTTAATTGTTTGGGCACTCTGGCCTTTCATAGATTAACAAAATACATTATTTAATATGGGCCTCAAAAACCCAGGTTATTACAATGTCGAATCCATTCAACATCATGGTTGGCAGATGGGTATGGATCCTTGATTGATGTATATGTGGTGTGTGCATAAGTAGGGATGGATTCCCTTCATATCAGAGTAATCCTAGGTGAAGACATCATTGTGTTTTTGTAACACTTTAACCAATTTCTCTTTTTATTGTTCAGTCAATCCTTGGTTGATTTTCAAGGTTTTCTCGGGGATGATTTCTATGGTTTCTGTAGGGGATCCTTGGTATTTTTTTGGTGGGGATTCATGTTATATGGGTGAAATGCTTGTTGAGGCTAGGGAAGCATGTGTTTTTTTCTCCATAACATGCTTAAGGATATGTGAGTTTGTTGAGGAAGAAGAAGAGGATATGAAATGATTGATTTCATCATCCTTTATTTTCTCTTCAATGTCTAAGTATTGATCTATAGAGAGGACTTGATGAGATTCTCCTTCTTCATCACTATCTTCTCCTTTGGCCCACAGTGGTGTCTCAATATCTATGCTAGGTTTGGAGAGAGGATAGACAGTTAATTTTTTGTCGAGGTCCCGTAGGAGATGGTCATGTTGCCTAACCTACAATCGATGTAGGCATCAATAGTGGCCAGCCAAGGCCTTTCTAAGATTAAAGGATACCCTCCCAGATATTTTTTGGGATTTAAGACCATAAAGTAGGTGGGATATTCCCATGAATATACGAAATCACTACATCTTCTAAAATTCCCTCTGGTTTGATGGTTGATCTTTTAATGAGTTGGAGTAAGGTTGGGGTTTCCCTAAGGCCCATAAGTTCTAAGTCTTTGTAACATCCCACTCTGGCGCACTGAGAACACTTATTATTTGAGGAAACTTGCTCGCAAGTGATCTGGACCCTTTTTTATGTTAGACCTTTTTATATGATTATAATGTGATTGACAGATGACTTGATGTGTTATTATTTTATGTAGACAGGTGCTATTGACTCAGTTTTATTGAGTGTGCAGGGTGTTTGACCTTGAGGATGCAGAGGCATCGGTAGAACCCCCTTGGACTCCGGACTGAGTCAGGGAGTGTG
>JASDQU010439452.1:34344-60382 GCA_032191745.1 Picea mariana
TTCATTCTCCAAGGGAAGAATGGGGTCAATGGGTGGAAATGGCTCAACCGCTTTGGTGTCACTCTCTAACGGGAGAGTGGGATCGACCAAGGATGAAAACAGATCGACCACTTTGATGTCACTCTTTTGATGAAGAGTGGGGCTGATCAATGATGGAACTGGATGAGCTACTTGGGTTTGTGGTTCAATCGAGGAGGAAACTAGATTGACCACCTGATCAACCGGACTGATCGGGGATGGAACCAGATTGACCAGTCCATCAACTAATGATGGGTTGGGAGAAATCTTATGATAACCTTTTGGAAGTTGAAGTTTTTCCAAAAGATAAGAAGCCTCGTCCATATGAGGACAAAGGTGAGAGTAATGATTACCTTTACATAACATGCAAGGGAACTTGACAGTTGTCTTCTTCTTACCAACCTTAATATCACTAGTCGACGGGGTATCATTGACATGACTGACAGAGGCCGATGACGTGGAGGAACACATTTCTAAGACCTGGGTAAGACCGGGGCAATCCCTCAAAAAGTGGTCACCCTTACAAAGGCTGCAAGGGAATTTGGGTTTTGGATTCTTCATTTTAATCTTGTTGACCTCATCAACACTCCCAGTACTATTAACAGTAACTGGTTTCTTAGATCCAACATCTGATGTTGTTGGATCCTTTGTCCTTTTCAGGTTCTTCTTCTTCTTCTCTTTCTATTTCTTCTTCTTCTGATCAACCTGGCTACTTGCTTTTGAGCTTTCACTAGGTGAAGAAGGAGAAATGGAAGGAGACTTAATGGGTGAAGAAGGTGAAAATTCAACGTGAGGTTGATGTGTGGGTGGTGTACCGACATCTAAAGTATTAGGTGCAACTGAAACATTGGGAGGATTCGGGATCACCGGAGTGGGGAACAACCAAACTAGTAATCCAATAGTGAGTCCTAGAAGACTCAGTGTGGCAACATATGGAGGACCAAAGTTTCCAAATGAAGGAAAGGTATAAGGTTCCCCATGAGAAGGGTTTCCTCTATTGGTACTCCCAAGATTCGATGCCATTATCACTGACTCGACCTAAGGTCCACTAAGTAAAACAAACAACACACGCTACGAATCTAAGAAGAAATCAATCAAACAAATCTTCCTACGATGAAACCACTAGTTGGTGATGAAATCCAATGTCGCAAGATCAAAATAGGAAGGGGCGGGGATAGAACGGGTGGATCATTTACGTTGGTGACCTGCTTAACGGACTTACTCCTTGGTGCAAGCTTCCATGTAGTAATTGTGGATTTACCCTCCAAGGAGCCCGAGTGAGTTTGACCAACATATGTTCCAGGTAAAGTGAGACTTCCCTTCACCGTCACCTTGTGTGAGACCCTAAATATTGTGGCTACTAAGGTCACCAAATCGTAGTCAGCCCCTGGGTGGGTACAATTGACAGTCTAGTTGGAACGTATGGGCAGGATAACAAGTCCGAAATCAACTTGAAAGTCTCCCACACATAATCATGGGTATACCTTCCAGTGACCCCCAATATACGATCCAACCACTACAAATAGTTGAACCATGGAGGGATAATCTCCGTAACTCACCCGAATACGACCTCGTGCATAACCCCTGTGTGAGAGGGGGATCCCAGCAAGACAATACGAAAATTGGATTTGACTCTCCCTACCGCAAGACACTAAGTTTGTTCGATAGCTTTGGAAAGTTATCCTTTCAACCTATTCCAAATCCCTACACCTTATAATAATGTAGGTTTTCTAACAAAGATGTAAAAAGTCTGATAAATTTTAGTTAAGCATTGATTTTAATGGTTGTTGTTTACTCAGAGGGTGTACGAAAGTGAAACTAATGGAATGATGACTCAATTCCCAAAAATATGCATGAAATATGATAAGAAATCGTTTCTTTTCAATGAATGCCTATTTAAGGGAAAGAGGAAGAGTCGTTTTCACTATCAAACACTTGATAAGGAATGCCCTCAATCAATTTTGTTCTCAATCAAATCCAATATGATGCTGCAACATTTCAGAAATGCAAACTAATATGCAAACTAATCATTAAGCTGTACTTTTGTCGTTTGTATGCAAATGATAATCAATTCAATGCAAAATTTCTCTTGCCAACTACCCTGTGACAAGCACAAATAGATTTCACACAAACAACACACCCTTCTTTTGCGATCAAACAAGAGAAAGAAAACCAAAAATGCAAAAGGAAGGAGAAAGAGATTGGATCAGATGACCTCAAAGAACCAAATGAGAAGAGTTACAGACTCCAAATGTCCTTCACTAGAGTTCTCGCCCAGTCGGATAGGAGAGGAAAAAAGCAACTGATCGATTTCAAGCTCTCAACAAAAAAAACTCAAAAATAAGGGAGAAGGGCATAAAATATGAAAAATAAGGTGTTTACTTCTCAGGAGGAAGCATGTCAAAGGTCAAAGGAAGCATCATTGAATCACAAAGCAGCTCAGCAATTGAAGAAACAGGGTTTTTAACCTCAAAAATGTAATTTTTTGAAGGGATTTTGTGAAAACAGGGGCTAGCACTCTGGTGTCAGGGACACCAGTGCGTTATAACACTCTGTATAGTAGCTTAAGGGAGCACTGGCACTCTACTAACAAGGTAGGGGAGTGCTGGAGTCCTAAAGCTCAGAAAAAAGTCCAAAAAATCTCAAAATTTTAATGGAATTTTGACAATCAAGCTGAGTGTGATGGGGTGAAAAGTCAATCAGCCAATGCAATCAGATATGAAGGGGTGAACAAGATCTGAACACAATCATAGTGTAAGGCAAGGTCTAATAGGAAAAAAACAAAACTAAGACAATTATGATTCTTCCCCAGCGGAGTCGCCAATTTCTGTTGAAGGAAAATCTCCCTGCGGACAGGTAGATTGCCTCAAAGAGATAGACTCTTAACTCTAAGACAGAAAGTGCTTATCATGGTCACTGACTTCCTTTCATATCTATAAAAACTAATGCATGAGGAGGAAGGAGAAAAGAAGTACCTTTTACCGGTGTTTGTCCCTGCACGCTCCGAGTTGAGCTCCAATCTTTCGCTCCTCGATAAGCCCTGTAGACAAACAAAGTACGACTACTTCCTACTCTATCAATATTAGTCTGAAATAGGTCTATCTACTAAAGAGACAAATTCATATGAGATTTAACATGAATTAGAAAGAAACAGTCCAAGCAAATTATATTAATGAGGACAAAACATTGCTTACAGTCGTAGATGGATTGCAACAGTTTCGTCAAGTCCTCCTTGTCTACCCCTTGCTCAAAAGATCCACGATCTGGATGATGAAATCTTTACTGATTTATCCCTATGAGATCATAGGTCTCTTGCTTCCAAAATATCTTTGTTCCAGCACCACTTATAAGATCATAAGTTTGGTGTGATTCTCCTTTTCCAGTCCCCCTTTCACCATTAGAAATCTTGCTTATATAGCCTTGGAGAGGCTTTAACCACTTGAGATATCCTTGGGGAAGTTGAGAATTTTCCTCCTTCAGTTGAGGATCTGCCCTAAGATCATGGCTGGACTAGGGATTCGAGCTCAACTGCCTTCCAAGAATGAAAGGATCCTTCCCCCATTCATCTCAACAACTTAACAACTGCCCAGAATAGGTAGCGCTCCCTCAAAAGGGCCATCAGAGCATTGTAGCTCTCCCTAGTAGGCTTTAGGGGGCACCAGGGCTCTCAAAATCCATAGTGCTCCCTCAAAAGGGTCAGAGGAGCTTTATAACACTCCCAGACAGTGTAAGGGGGAGCACCAGTGCTCCTAGAAGAGGTATAGGGGAGCGCTCTCCTCCAAAACTCAGTTTTTTGGGTGCTTTCAGATGGCAAAAGGTTTATAAGCCTGCTGACTCATTTCGCATCTTCCAAATCAAATGTTTGAGGTTTTTTAAGTGTCCTTCTCATGTCGTTATAGGAACGACATAAGCATCATGGTAGTATGCTTCCCTGACACTTGCGACACTTGTGAGCAAAATGTGACACTTGCGACCTTTGTAATGACGACACTTGTGACACTATCAAAGTGAGTATTTTTTATGTGTAACACCAACGATCATATTTACATCTGAATTTTGGATGAAGGACTCTAGTTGCTTTATTTTTATAAAGGTTTCCACCTGTAAAAATTCTCTTTTTGAAACCTTATCTTATGCACGAATTCAAAATCACTATCTCTTTTGATCTTTGGAAAATGTGTCTGTAACAAATATCATCGATCCTTGACAGTGATTGAATATTACATCGATGACTTTTTCCATACACTTTTTCTTGTGAACTTTAGCCTTGTTGCTATATTGCATTCTCTTTCCATCAATGACCCTTCATTACACATGGACATAGCTTATTGGCCATCCTTACACTAATTCCAACTATATAACTTTGTTCATGACTGATTCATGTTGTATAACTTTGTTCATGATTGATTCATGTTTCCATCAATGACAAAACATAACCAACAATGCCAACAGTGTTTCCTAATAGTTCATATCGATCAACAATTTCCTTTGGTTCAGATTCTTCCTCTTCTATATATAATACAAAAATGGTGGCGAGCCCTTCTCCAAGAGTGCCTCTTGTTGGTTCTTATGGGTCATAAAGAGCCTTTGTATATATTCCTTGATCGAATTACAAGTTCTTTCTTTTTGTTGGTTCTTGTGTGTCAGCAGTTTTTGTTGAGTTGCAGCCATGGAGGTGTACCTGATTATTCTCTTATTTTTAACATAGGATCACCTCTTCATGTTCCCTCTTAGTAGATTTTTGGATGGTTTGTTACCGGTGACCTCGACATCATTTTCATGGATTTCTTTTGTCGTGGTTGCAGTACTATGGCCTCTTGTCCTGGCTTCCCTCATAGGTCTCTTTTGTTGATGAGTGTAATCATTTGGAATTACCGGAGCTACGACATTATTGCATGGAAATGGATTTGCAACCTCTACTTCTCCTAGTGATGGAAGTGCAGACGCTACTTGTCTTGGTGTTGGAAGTGCATCCATTGCTCGTCTTGGTGGCAGAAGTGCATCCTCTACATATTCTACAATTGCAGTTGGTGCCCTCACAACATCATTCCATGTTTGGCCCTCCTTATGCAGGGAATGTTCCACCGATAGCTTAATAGTCCCATGGTGTGGAATAGTGTCCCTGGGATTCTTTGATTTTTTCACAAATTCCATCATGGTCTGCAAGKTTCTTAAAAGAAAATATGGCATGTTGATKGGGCAGGCATGTCTRAGGCGGTCTAGGAGYYWGATATGGTGGAGGTAAATGGACATGTAACRACCTTCACATGTAAAATAGTRTTGCATGAATGTGACCAAATCCTTCCAAGGGTGTGGCAGGGACCTCCTATCAAACCATGTTCCCTTATTTTCCAATGCCCCTATAGGCTCAAGAAATTGTCGTAGGATTTTGGGCTTGGTGGTTCTTCTAGAATACCACTTCTCACATATCGATGGAAAGCTTGTAACTTCCACCATTGTTTATTTTGTTACTTCCACTAGGGTACCTACTACCATACACTATTCCTCCCTAAAATTCAGAGATATTTCCAAGGAAACTTCATTTCCATACCCCTTCAAACATTGTACATACTCCACCCATCCATATTGGTGGAGAATCTATCCAATATGGTCATATTCCTCGAGTAGAAGTTATTCCATGGGTTATCTGTGTATCACGAAGCCTCCCATTGTTTCTATTTTCTATTAACTCCAATTTCTTGTGATTGCAAATGGAAATGGCTTTTAGATGGGTAGGGAATTTCCAATTATGGTGATAACAATGGATATTATAGAAATGATGGTGTAGGGTGGTGATTATGGTGGTGGTAGTAATAACATAAACATATGCTACTTAAATTTTATTAATTACACATTATATCAGAAAACGTACTTGTCATTTCTTATCTTAAGTGCCTTTCCCTCATATGAGTATTGTGTTGGTGGCTTGGTCCCAGGATTGATCAGCATTTTTGTCTCTGGAAAAGTTGAAACAACATCTGTGGAGTCACATTTTTTAGAATCTTAGCATCGACGTTGGGGGTCACCTCTTTTGTCCACCGGAGGTGTAGTAGTGGTGATGCAGACAAGAGTTGTGGTAACGATGATGTTGATGGGAGTTGTAGCAAAAATGATGCAAACAAGAGTTGTAGAGAGAGTTGCAGTAGCGGTGATGCAGATGAGAGTTGTATCAAGAGTTGTAGTTTCGGTGATGCGGATGAGAGTTGCAACAACACGAAGAATTGCAAAAACAATAGATTTGTAGTAGATGACATAGTTGTAGCAATATGTAGGACATAATTGTAGTTTGTCAATGTATATCGGTGATATTTTTCCTTGTCCCAGTCAGATATCAATGTCTTAGCAGTGGAATTGTGGTAGCAATATGAAAATTTGTTGTATCATGAGCAACAACAACAAGAGTTGAAGCGATGTAAGTTGTAGCAATGGGAGAAGAAATATTTGCAGCAACAAGAGTTGAAGTAACAAAAGTTTTGTTGAAAAACTCTTACTCCAACACCCAAGTATCTTGTTATCTAGTGATTTCCTTATAACAAATTAGATAAGCATCTCACAAAACAAAAATACATTGCTAAAATATTCAACTATTTAAATCTAGTGGAAGAAAAAAAATGGAAACCAAATCATGCACACATGAACACCAATAATAGTGGGTAGATACCTATGGAAAAAACCCTAAGGGAAAACCAATGTCGAGAATGATTTTATTATGCTAAAATCAGGGGTCCCTTAATAGGGATAATGGCCCATTAAGAGAAATACAACTACAGACGAACCTGACAAAGTATGATCTATTGTGTGTCCTAGAACTACATGATTTTTGAGATGTGCGTGCCTATCCCTATTGTACAAGGATTCCTTGGGTGTAACTCTATCGGCCCATAAAGCATTATGAAGTGAACTGTGCCAATTCCTATGATTGTTTGCAACAATTTTCTTTAATATTCTCACTGGGTTCTTATTAGTTGATTATGCCACTACGTTCCCCTATGGATAGTAGTTTGTAGAGTATATGATTATGATTCCTTTGTCTAGAGAAAAATTTGTTAATAAGGTGGAAGAAAAGTAAGTTTCATTATCAAAAACAAGGATGGAAGGCACATCAAACCTTGTGATCAGTTGTTGTTCTATGAATTGTATCACCACCTTTTCATTTCCATGGGTCAAAGGGTTGGCCTCTGCCCATTTTGTGAAATAATATGTGGATGTTAGTATGTATCTATGTTGTTTTGAAGAAATCAGTGTAATTTCTACTATGATATCTAGCCCCCATTGCTCGAATGGCCTAGAAATGGGCACCTATTGGAGTGGGACAGTTGCTCTCTTCTCCCTCCCCATGCTTATTTGACATGTTTTACAGTCTCTAGCATATGTGTGAGCATCCCTAAATAGGGTTGGCCAATAATATCCATCTCTCAATATTTTATGTGCAGTGGTGTTTCCTACAAAATGTCCACCTACGGGACCATCATGGAGCTCCTTCAGAACTTTGTCTGCATTTTCTCATTCGAGACATCTTAAAATTACCCCATCATAATTAACATGAAAGAGCACCGAATTTATGAGGTGATATTGTGTGGATTTTAACCTGAGGGCTCTCCTTTCCCTAGGTTTTAGGTTTTTTGGGCAAGTCCCATGATGCAGGAGAAAAGTCAATTTCTCGTACCAAGACTCTTGCCCTAAGCAGACATATGAAGATTCACTACACCATAATGACAATTCATTCTCCCATCCAGGGTCTTCATTTACTTGGTCCTGGGCTTCAGCTTCCAGTTTGTATAACCCTTTTCCTTTAACCAGTTTAGCAAGTTTTATATCTAGATCAAATTCTTGGACCACTTCCATCCATTTTCCTCTTCTTTCCCCCATCTCCTGTTGAGTGAATAGGGATCAGACTACAGGGTGAGACACTATGACTTTGGTATGATTCTTAAGGATGTAAGATCTGAAGTGTTGCACTGCCTTGTATACTGCATAAGCCTTCTTGTCTATAGCAGGGTAATTTAGTTCGGCCCTTGGATATTAGTGCTCATGAATGCTATTGGGGCCTCATTGTTGTCATCATCCTTCTGAGTCAATACTACAGCTAGTGATTGGTCGAAGGAAAAAGTGTATAGAAAGAAATATTTGCTAAAATTGGGACTTCACAGCACTGGGGCTTGAGATATCGTAGTCTTGATATTTTTGAAGGAATTTTTCCATTCATCATCCCACTTAAACTCGGCATCTTTACGGATCATTTTTTGTAAGGTTTTTATAGTTTCAATGAAATCAGAAGTGAAATTCCTCACAAAAATGATTTTCCCGAAGAAATATTGCATAGCCTTTTTATTGTGGGGTAAAGGAAGTTGAGCTATATCCCTAATCCATTCTATATCTATGTGAATACCTACTTGAGATATAATGTGGCCTAACAACTTACCTTCCTCGACACCAAAAATAGTTTTCTTAGGGTTTAAGGATATATTGTATTTCCTACACCTTTTGAAAATATGGGTTAAATGTTGGATGTGATCTTCTTTGTTCTTTGAATACAAAGTCATGTCATCCAAATAGACTACTACACATTTGTTGATTATTCCTTGAAACTCTACATCCATGGCCCTCTGGAAGGTTTCCCTTGCATTGATTAACCCAAAGGGAATGAGTTTATAATCAAAGGTTCCCCACTTGGTTCGGAAGGTAGTTTTCAAGCGGTCTTCTTCTGAAAATAGAACCTGGTTGTAACCTGATAAACTGTCCAGTAGGGACAAAATCTCAGAGCCTGACACGGTTTGCAAAATTTGCTCCATCGATGGAACTGGGTAGTTTTCCTTTTCTGAAGCTATGTTAAGGTTTCTAAAATCTACGCATAGGTGGATATCACTAGACTTTTTCCTCACAGGAACCAAATTTTCTACCCATGCAGAGTGTCTAACCTGGCAGATAATTTTGGCATCTAATAGTTTCTTTAAATCCTGACACATGAGAGTTTCCAGGGATGGGTGGTACTTCCGAAGATTCTGTTGGAAGGGTTTCACTTCAGGTTTTAATGGGATAGTGTGTTGAATGATATGAGTATCATAAGTTTTCATATCTCGGTAGGACCATGCAAAAAAATCTTAATACTGCCTGAAAAGTTTGAAATAGGCCTTCCTTTCCTATTTAGATATTGTCTTGCTGAGATTCATATTCTTGGGGTTTTCCAGGGTTCCTAAATTTATAGTTTTGTGCATGGGACAAGAAATCCCCGTCTTTGTGTTTTTGACCCTTTAAATCTTTCCCTTAGGTCAAACAGATTTTCCAAATTGGCTATTCCGTTCGGTATCATGTGATACCTTGGTTTGTCAGTCGGTTGATCTGTTTGAGGATCGGTTTCTATTGATTGTTCCTGGAATACTTCATCATCAATAGCCAATTCTTTAAAATTATCCCAATTGGTCAAAACGTTTATGATCTGTTCATCTCCTTCAAAAAACTTCCAATTAGAAATATTTTTGGGCACTAATGGTTTGTAGAGTAGTTCCATAGTAAACCAGGAGACTTCATAATCTTCTAGAGGTGATATCCTTGAGGTAGCAGTGGCCATAGAATCAACAAGAATGTTCTTTGTTCTGGGGATCGTTGTAATGTTGAAGGCTTCAAAATGCTCCAATAGCATGTGCACTACCTTTTGGTAATTCCTCAGGTGTGGAGAGTTGCAATGTATAGTGTTCCTTACGTGTCTAACGATGATTTCATAATATCTGAAAACCTTCAATTCTTTAACATTTAAGTCCAGGGATTTCTTTATCCCTTGTACTAGAGCTTCATACTCGACGGTGTTGTTTGTGCATTCAAAGTCTAGTCTACATGATAGGAAATGTCGTTTACCCTTTGGATCAATGAGGATGCACCCTGCCCTTGACCCATCTTGCAATTTAGAACCATCAAATTATAAGGTCCAAACTTGTGGGAAAAACCTATCATCTTCCTCTTTATTTTCACTTTCCTCCTCTCCTCCTGTGAGCTCCATGATTTCTAACACAGGTTCTTGACAGAAGAGGGTTTCCTCTACCGCCATCGAAAATTTATCTTGAAAAATCATTTCTAATTTTTTAGCAAGAGGGGCATCAGATGAGAAGGGGGAGAAATTCCCGAAATTGAAGTCATGGGAATAATTTCCTAGCACAGGAAAATCTATCGATGAGGGTTCATTAAGGGTTTCTAAGTCAATGAAAATATGTTTTAGATATATTTCCCTATCGATCATGATCATATTCATGTGTCCCTTTAATGGTAGCCAAAGATGAGCCCAGTCTGTACTAAAGTATCTGTTTAAATTCTGAGACCAATACTGACTTAATAACAATCCATAAGCTTATGGGGTATCTACTACAATGATGTCAACTACTTTCACAAATCTAGGGTGTGTCGGTATTCTGATCATTAAATCTTTGATTTCTCCCATGAACTTCACCTGGGTTTTGTCTAGCTATATCACATGTTTATCGCTTTTGAGAGGGACTGCGTTTAATTTTTTTCAAATAGATAATGGCATAACATTGGAGGATGCTCTTGAGTCAACCAAACAATTATGGAGGTTTTTTTTTAAGACTTCAAATGTCAAAAGGAACAGTGGGACAAAATGTTTTCCCTTCTTATCTTCAGAGCAGGCATTCATAGTTAGCTTATTTCCTAGATCTACGAGAATTAGATTTCCTCCTTGGTCAATGATTGTTGTAGGATTTTCTACTGATTTCAATGCTTGTAACAAAAATTCCTTTTGTTGAGGGATTCTACACATGTCCATGACCGATATGTTTTCCTTCAAATTTTTCAAGTCTTTTACTATGTTGTAGTATAGTTTGGGATATTCTCGTGTATGGATGTTTATAGGGTTTCTTCAAGGAGAAAAAGGTGATTTTGAGTGATCGGGAGTTGGTTTTCCTCCAGAAGTTTGGGCAGTAGTAAGATCACTTGAGACAGGTTGACCCCTACTATGTGTTTGCAGAGCCAAGACCTCTGTGGATCATTCTTGAACCTTAAATAGGTCATCAGAAGGCATTGGTAGGTTAGGGTCCCATATCAACATGATTGTTTCTTCTGGTGGATCAACTTCTTCCTGATCGAAAATATTCATAGTTGAGTCGCTTGATTGTTTGGTTAGGGAGACTTCATCTAGAAAGCAGTTGGCCATCAAATTCATGGCATGCACCCATTGTGGGTACTCTCTTTCAGAGTGTTTCTCTTGATGATAGGTACAGAAAGAGTCAGATGCTACATTTCCTATATCGATGCTTAAGTTGGTTGGGGGAGGTTCAATTGCTTTGAAAGGAGGATTTCTTTTAAAAAATGTTTTATAGGGCTTTTGGCCTTGGTTTCCCTCCCCTACACTTCTATTCATTTCTATGATTTCGTTTGAAAAATTGTTGACCATGTGTTGTAGGTATTCTATGTCATCCATGTACACATATGAAAATCGTGTACAACAAGCTCCATACGATGCAACATTTTCTTGTGGGTTCACTTGACTGAAACCCATGTTCAACATACTTTGTTCTCTGTTCTTCTTGATCTGATCTCTAGATGGAAGTCCTTCTCCACCTATCCAAGATCTTGAATCACAATCTTTCATGATCCAACTCTCTCTATCCTTTGTCAATATCTCTTTATCAACCTGACAAACATGTCTCAAGTGTAAGAAAAATTCCTTCTTTTCTTCTACACTCTCGATTTACTCCACACTAGAAAAAGTCCTTATTTTCTATCTCTGTGTGAAACGTGTCTTCTCCTTTACCCTAGCATTTATTTTATAATAATGAGTTATAATCTATTTCTAATCTCCAATGTGAATGACGGTTGATATTACTTCTCACACTCACTTGAGATTTAGATAACATGTTAATTACTTTTATCATTTCCTTAAATAACTCAATTAATTAATTAATTAATTAAAAAACTTTACTTCAATAATTCATTTAACTAAATTAAAGTTACCAATATGTAAGTATTTGGATGACTTCTTCATGTTAGACACCAAGCCTATGCAGAAATACCTGTCTAATGCTACATGCATCAACAAGTTGCAACAACGAGAGTTGTAGCAATGGGAATTGAAATAATAGGAGTTGCAACAACATTCTTCTCCCCTACATATCCTGAAAAAATTATTAGAAAAAAACAAAGATTTATTGAAATTCAACTAGAAGGATCCTGACATAACCATCATGAAACCATGAAGTTCCCTTCTCTCTTTCTCTCGATTTTTTTTTTTAATATTCCCTATTCCAAGATGAGATTATTTTCACAAAGCATGCCCCTAAGGGTTTTCATACAAGTGTGTCTCTGTGTGTGTGTGTGTGTGTGTGTGTGTGTGTGTGTTTTGAACAAGAAGACCGAATTACTCAGTAGGGGTTCCCCCCCTTGTTTACAATCTCCAAGTCATTGTCAAGCCATCCACTAGTGATCCTATTTGTAAAGGATTCCTTAGATAGGGGATTATAATATAATTGAATCCTATGTCCATTTTACATCAAATAATTTCTCTTGTTGTTGATGATGCAAAGTTTGAAGGATCCATTTTCATATATAGTATTAATCTCATAAGGCCTGATACATTGGGTGCATAACTTCCCTCTAAAATCCTTGAACCTGGAGTCAAATAATAAGTCCCAATATCCAACTTTGAATTTCTTCTTTTTGATGAACTTTTCATTTCATTCATCTCTTTGATGTTGTATTATTGTTGTTAAGTGTAGGGAAGCTTGACCAAATTCATCTAATTCATTGATTTTGAGGAGCCTTTGTTTACGAGCTTCAGTTAGGTCCATTCCAAGTTGTACGGTTGTTCTAAGTGTCTATATATATGCTTCAATTAGAAAAAATACTCTCTTTCCATACACCAATTCAGATGGGGTACAACTAGTAGTATTTCTCCATGTTGTTTGATAGGCCCATAGAGCTCCGGGTAGTCTGTCAGCCTAGTCCTTAAGGTGTAGTCTAACAGTCTTGGTGATGATAGTCTGAAATATTTTTTTTGTTCCTTTTACTTTTCCATTGGCCAACAGGTGATATGGTATGGTAACCCTTTGTTTGATTTTTTATTTTTCCATCAATTATCCGATGAGTCTTGAAGTTAATTGTGTTCCTCCATAAGTAACAATTTCTTGAGGTATCCTGAATTTGGTGTAGATTTCTTCATGAATAAATCCTACTACTGTTTTCTCGGTTGCAGGTAGGAGTTCCTTAGCATCCATCCATTTTATGAGATAAATTGTGCATACTAGGATTTAGAATTTACGGTGGGAAGGATTGATCGACCCTACAAAAGTCCAGGGTACATTTTTCAAAGGGTTCTAATACTATATGTGGCTATAACGACATCTCTTCTTATTGAACCAATGTTCCCATGTGTTGGAAGCTATCACACCTTTTTACATATTCCTTGGCATATTTGAAGATATTAGGCCAACAGTAACCTTGGTGAAGTATCTTCTACCGAATCCTTTTGTCTACAAAGTGTCCTCCACATGGAATTTCATGGTAGGCTTTCAAGATATAATGGATCTCGTCTTCTCGCACACTTCTTCTAATAATGAGATCCAATCCTATATGGAAGAGGAAGTCATAAATCCATGAGAATATCCAACGATGTTTAATGATCTTTTGTCTCTCTTTTGGAGATAAATGATGTGGTAGTCTTCCTACATCCAATTAATTAGCGATATCGGTGAACCAAGGAGAGTTAGTAGAAACCGCAAATAGGTTCTCATCAGGAAAATGATATTCTACAGGTGGCTTATTTTCATTAGATGTGAGTCTTGAAAGAAAATATGTCACTACGTTATCTTTTCCTGGTTTATTCAGGATGGTTATATCATATTCCTGTAATAAAAGAAATCATTTAGTGATTCTTTCATTAGTTTTAGGTTTGTTCATTAATTATTTATGGTAGCATGATTAGTGTGCAATATTATTGGATATCCTATGATTTAATGTCGAAATTTATTAATTCCATGTATTACTGCAAGAAACTTTTTTTTGTTACAGTATATTTTAGTTCCATGGGTGAGAGATTCTTGTTGACGTAGTAGATTGCGTATGGATCCTTTCCTTATTGTTTCCCTAGAAAAACTCCATTGGAAGTGTAATATGAATCCATGGAAATATGAAACGGGAGGGACCAATCAGGTCCTCTTAAAAGAGAAGCCTCAAACACTTTAGTTTTCAATTTGTCAAGTGCATGCTAGCATTTTTTTTCCATAAAAAATCAGAATCTTTGGTAAGAAAAGAAAATAATGGATGAGCAATTCGTGAGAAATTTTCAATAAAGAATTAGTAATAACCGACATATATTCATAATTTTTGTACTTATTTTTGTAAATATGGAGTTGGAAATTTTAATATTGCCTTTATTTTTTTCAGATCCATGATGCCTTTAGCTGAGATGCGGTGTCCTAATACGATGCCATTAGTTAACATCATTGCACATTTTTCATTGTTTAGGGAAACATTCAATTACTTACACTTTATTGATGTTTTATCTATATTTTTTAATTCCCCTTCAAATTCATTACCATATTTCATGAAATCATCCATATGTGTCTCTACACAATCATGAATTAAATTATAGAATATACCAATTATAGCTCATTGAAAATTTGTAGGGTCATTACATAGCGTGAATGGTAGAACACAATAGGAAAATGTCCCCCATGGATAGGTAAACATTGTTTTGTCTTAATCTTTGGGTGTAATCTGGATCTAGTAATACCCACTGAAAAATTCATGGAAATAAAAGTATTTCTTCTTTGCTAGCATATCCAGGACTTGGTTAATGAATGGAAGTGGTAAATTGTCCTTGTGTGTTCCTTTGTTAAGTTCTCTATTGTCGACACAAATTCTCCATTTACCATTTTTCTTTGGTACCATGATGAGAGGAGAGACCCATTGGTTGTCATCAGTTGGATAGATAAAATTGGTTGTGAGAAATTTCTATAGCTCCTCCTTAACTATGTCCTTTAGTTCTTGTAACATACCCAGCCACCAATAGGTCGGGCACGCTACTTCAATCTCACTTCTGAACTAATTTCAAATTCTAAAAAAAAATTAATTAATAAATATGCATGAAATATTAACATGCATAGATCACGATTCATACTACAACATTAAAAAAATGAACCATATGTTGTGCACGACAATAACCAACAAGCATGCATATTATAGATACAAATTTCATAGATAAATAAATACACAGCGGAATTAAATATACAAGTAATGAAACCATGACAGAGAGAGAACTTATATTTAATGAAATGAATCACCAACTAGTTGTAGACCAAGGACATTCCACCCAACCATATACATTATTGTTCCAAGTCTCAAAAACAATGTCACCCTTGAGCCAGGGCTATGGGTCCACAAGGATGGTTCAAGAGTGTCACTCATCTTCCCAAACCAATCAGCACGCAAGCTCTCATAGGCTTCTTAGCACACACAACAATCCAAAGTACACTAGCTCTATTCTACCCAACCTGCACAACCCAAGAGAATGGACCCCCTTCTCTGTCATGCAGTCCCTCGAGTTGTCCACCTCCTTCCAGGGCTCCAATGCACCTGATCAAGAATATCCATGCTGGGACTCTCAGGATTCGTATTTGTGGGAACAACTTATATAATGCCGATACATCTCAGATATGCAAGAATTAATTCATGGCTAGAATACATGAGCATTCATTACTTCCAACCCAACCATGGCTCCTCACCACACCTCATTTTTCTCTCTGCAACCAAGATCAAAAGGAATGAAGAATGAAGAGTGGTTGAAAGATTGAATGGAGAAAGAATATAATGAAAGGTGTGAACAATGAACAATGAACAACTAGTGAGTGAGTGAATGAGTGAAGAAGAATCCCGCAAAAAACCCACACGACGAGTTTATATATTTACTTGCAAATCAAGAACCCCATGTCCTTCCCCAAGAAGCTCATGTAACCACTCCTCTCCATTAAAAAATTATGGGTGAATAAAATATAAAATAAATACTTAGCCCCTCAAGCCCCCTCTCTTATGGAATCATAGGCCCCCTCTAACTCTTGTCCTTGTCTGTCTAGCAGCCAGTGATGTATTTATTATTAATAATGATTAAAACATTACATTTCCTAGGCACACTGGCCTCTTTTAATTGTTTGGGCACTATGGCATTTCATAGATTAAAAAAATAAATTACTTAATACGGGGCTCAAAAACCCAGGGTATTACATCCCCTCCCCCTTATTTTGGTACTGTCCTTAGTGCATATACAAAATAGAAAAAAAAAAAATTATTCAAAATGTTGCAGGTACTCTACCTGCATGGCATCTTCATGCTCCCAAGTAGCATCTTTAGGACCGTAGTAGGTCCACTGGACTTTTACCAGCTCTATAACTCAAATTCAGAGCATTTTGACTTTTTTGTCCAATATTTGCATTGGCTGGACCTGAAAGTCTCCCTCTGTCTCTACCTGAATCAGATGCTAATCAATAACATGGTTAGGATCATGTACATATTTTTTTAGCAAAGAGACATGGAATATATTATGCACATTCACGGATGTAGTAAATGCAAGCTTGTATGCAATCGGCCCTATTATTTCCAATATCTCAAACGGACCACGGAATCTAATTGCTAGCTTTGTACAACTACCCAAATTTAAAGAGCTCTTCTTGGGCTTTACTTTTAAAAGCACATGCTCCCCCACTTTAAATTCTCTAGTTTTCTTGTTCTTATCTGCATAAATTTTCTATCTATATTGAGCTTCCTTTAAATTATGTTTAATTCTAACCATCTGGTCTTCCATATCCTTGAGCAATTATGGCCCAAGTACCACTCTATCTGTTGGGTTATCCCAACTCAATGGAGTATTTCATTTCCTACCATATAAATCTTTAAATGGGCTCATTTTCAATGAAGCTTGATACCCATTATTATAGGAAAACTCAACCAAGTGAAAGTAATATTCCCACTTATATGTCTTATCCATCACATACATTCTCAATATGTCTTCAATTACTTGGTTGAATCTCTCTATCTTCCCATCTGAATTTGGATGGTATGTTGTGCTAAAGTTCATATTTGTACCAAATCCTTTAAACAATCCCCTCCAAAAATTTGAAGTAAAATTTGTCTTTGCCTGGGATAATTTCCTTAGGTATCCCATGCAACCTAGCAATCTCCCTCATGTAAATTTCTGTAGTAATAGTTGATGTATGAGTCATTTTTACAGGAACTAAATGAGCGGCCTTTGTCAATTTATCAACCACTACCATGATTGAATCATGCGGTCTTGTTGTCCTAGGAAATTTAGTTATAAAATCAATGTTTACCATTTCCCATTTCTTCTCTGGAATTGGTAATGGTTGTAGAAAATCTGTTGGGTGCCTATGCTCAACATTCACTCTCTAACATTCCATACACCTGGAAATGTAATCAACAACATTTTTTTTATTCCTAGTGATGCAGCACCCCCTACCTCAGCAGGTCCTGCACGACCTCCCGGTCTTAGGATCGTTCTATACTTCGGATCCGTAGAACTGAAATGGTTCTTTCGGCCTTCCTTGAGACCTTATGAACCTGATCCATAGGTCCTTATACAAAAACTCTACCTACACCTCGCAATTGCACCAATGCGTTAGCTTTCATCTCCACACGGCCACCAAACACGACCATGACCCTTTCCCGAAAAGGGAATTTTGGATTTCAGGACTCCCTAAGTCCTGATGTCAAGAGCCTCTGCCTCCTCGATCCTTCGATCTCCAAATTAAAAAAATGCCAAAATGGTGCTCAACGGTGATTAGCCCCCCTGACCATATCTCAGTCCATGTGACCGCTTTCCCCATAACTGCAGTCTACTTCAAGGTTTTCAAATACCAAGAGCCTCGGCTCTTAGTCCTCGGGAAAGTCGAAGTGTTGATCCCCGAAATTCTGAAATCCTCATCCTGACTTTCTCCTCCAAAGCTTCGTCTCCCCGACTCATCGCATTTCATGATTTCGGGACTTCCAACATCAAAACGTCTGGCCTCTAGTCCTCAGAACTTCTAAAGTTTTGAACCCCGAAATATCAATCCCATGTATGACTGCAGCCCTACTCCTCTCTTATGTCGTGTTTCACAACTTCAGGGTTCTCATCCCCAAAAGGATGGATTCCTTGTCTTCAAGATTTACGAAATCCCGATACCTGGTATGCCGAAAACCTGTAACCCTGCTCCGTGGTCCGGCGCTATTCCTTCAACGCTTTCGGGGTTTTGTGCTTTGGGACCTCGCAATGCAAGGTTACTTGATCCTTTCTCCTTGGACTTCCCGATACCTGAAATACTGAAGTGCCAAATCAAAGGGAGATCAACGGTTGTTATCCTCCTGCATCCAATGGCTCACATCCTTTCAGGATCTCGTGGGTCAAGAATCCTGAATTCTTACTCTTTTCATTCCTGGTAGCCGAAATGCCAAAATCCTCCTTTTGGGGATTTCCCAAAACCTTGATCTATCACCATGTGTCCTCCTGTTGGACGGTCACGATCCTTTCAAAACTTCAGAATTCGTGATTTCATGAATCTTGTTGCGACCAACTCTTGGTCCTTCAACCTCCCGGTGTCCGAAATCCCGATGGTTTCTAATCTCACCACGCATCCTCTGAGATGGACACTCCCGATTCTTTTGGGACTTTGATGAGTCTTCTCCTTTGCTTATGTGAGGTTAAACCACGTGCATCTCCTCCCAGATCCAATGGCTATCGGTCCGTGTGCCAAGATCTGACGGCTCATATTTGTTCTCTTCCTGCACTCTCCTCTTGCTGTTGCCTAGACGTGCAACTTAGACGGTCCAGATCTTGTCCTCGGCCTAATATAATAGTAGTTGTTCTCCCCCTTGTGAGCTTCTGTTTCTTTTCGATCCTTAGAAGAATTCAAATTATCAAAGGCCTCGGCCTTTGTTCCTACTACAAAGCTTCTACTCACAGCTTTTGTCTGTATTCTTGAAGATTCTTTCCCTCCCAAGCTTCCTCGAACTCAAACCCTCCAAAGGGTCTTCTTTTTGCCTCTGCAACCTCTTGGCTTATGGCCTATGTGTGAAATCACTGCTCCTTCTGAGCTTTGTCGAACCCTCACCCTCCAAAGGGTTTCTCCTCGGTCTGTGCTACTACTTACAGGGCCTCTACACACATGAAGGTGCTATCTGTCTTGAGCTTCTCTATTGATCAAACCTCTAAGGGACTTAACCCTTTCTCTCCTTCAGATGGGGAATCTGATGCCCTCTTTGCAGCCTCTTGCTCAAGCAACTCCTTGTTGAGTCTGCAAGGTATTCAGCAACCCTATGAAGGTCCTCTTGACACTTCCTATTCTCTGAACTCAAAACAAGAGTTCCTTCTGTGCCTCAGCACTTGCTCAATGCCCTCCTGGTAGAGCTTCCAGAATCCTCAATGATTTTGCCTTCTCAATGAACTCGAAACAAAGTTCTTCTCCTAATGCATCCTGTATATTCACTCAATGCCCTCGTGGTAGAGCCTTACAAAATTCTTAGAAATTATGTTTTCTTTGTGCCTTCTATGCAACTACTCAATTCCCTCCTGGCAGAGCTTCTACAGAATACCTCAATGATTTCGGTCTGTCATGTGCTCTCTTCTACACAGTCTTACCTCCAAGGTATTCAACAACCTTCAGGATTCTCCTTGAGTCAGTGACTTCAGCTGGTGCGCCCTCCTGGCACTTCCTTTCCCAAATCTCGCAGAATTCAAGAGTGCATCTATGCACTAGCTTTCAGAACCCGCAGTTTTATGTCGTACCCTCTTGGCATAAATCCTCAAAGAACCCCAAACCTGAAATCAAAGAACCCACAGATAGGAAAATCTATCTGTCTCTGTAAATGCACACTTAATCATACATCTACAGCATATAAATACACACACATGAAGACATTCATCATACACAGAATAACATGCAGGAAAAACTTCTCTTATTGCATTAATCTAAAAATGCCTCGTTACAATGTGGTTGAGCTCGGACTGCAACAGAGTCTCAGCTCTCCTCTCTTCTCTTCTCTAACTCTCACAGAGTTCTCCTTTCTCTCGACTCTCTATTATAAACAAGATCGAAAGATATTTTACATGAGGGAGCTCTTTGAGCTCTTCCCTCCATCTCACCTACTCTATTCAATTACATTGAAGTTAAAATTAATGGTTGTCTAGTCCAGATCGGATCTAGATCCAGCCTTACAACCATTTAAGGCTATCTTTAATCTAAAGCATGTGCATAGGCATAGCTTCATGGCTCCACGGCCTTACATACATTAATGGAATTACATCAAATTCAAAATTTGAATGTGAGAGGGTTGCGCCTCTCTCATCCCACTAAATGTGCGTGTATGCTACGTTGGCTAGTGCATGGCTAGCTTTGAAGCAATGCTCTTGCATCATACTCCTCTGCTATGAAAAATTCATGAGCTCCTGCTCATGAGCTCTCCACCCTAGTTGTTGAAATCCACCTGGATCCCAAATAACTCTTTGGAGTTTTCTCTCTACTCCATCTCTCTGTTGTTGTTTCTTCTTTCGATGCTCCGTTGCTGTTGTTGTCTCCCTTCTGCTCAGCTTCTCTCCACTGGAAGCTTCCTGTGCTGACTTCAACATCAACCTTATGATATGCTTGATCTCTTTGTCCAGCTACTGCTCTGGTTGGCTCTATTCATGCAGTCATCTCGGCTACAATTCTTTCTTCTCATAATGATCTCCCATGCCATCTTCTTCCTCCCCTATGACACTAACTGTCCACTCTGTTGCAAAGTCCAGCTTTGCATTCCTATCACTGAACTGTTGTTCAACTTCTTCCTGTGGCAGTTCTGTTGCTTCCATTTATGTTGCTGACATGTCTCCATCTTCTTCCAGCTGCTCCTTGGGCTGGTATTCTTCTTCATCTTCCGATGCATACCTCGGTACTACAGTCATCATCATCCGTTCATCTCCCTGGCTGAAATTTCTGAGCAATTCCTTGGAATGCTCCTCTTTTTCAATTTGCATGATTGTCTTCTCATGGCAGTCATTCGTTGGTCTAGATTGTTCATCCAATCCTCCAGCATCTTCATCATCCATGGAGTAATTATCTTACCTCCATGTTCTTCTTCTGTTGTCAGCTTCAGTGCTGCATCTATCCCCTTTTCAGCTTCCTAGCTGAAGCTATTGAGCCATTCTTCTGAATGCTCTTTTTCCTCTTTTGCTTGGGAAATCTCTAACATATGATCCAAATCTTTTCCCACAATAGTCACAGTTGGTTGTCTTTCTGTTGTTGCTACTTATGCAACACATGTTCTAGCCTCAGCTAGTCTCAATGGTAGGAATATCTAAATTCCTCCAATGATCAGGATGCCCTTTTGATCTTCTTCATCTATTATCTCCTCTTGCTAATGTGAACTCACCTCCGAGTTCATGAGACTTTTACATAGCCTCATTTATGTTCCCCTGCCCTCCTGGAAATATGGGATTTCTCTACTACCCACCTGGCAGTCTATGAGATCCTCGGATCCCATCTCATTGCCCATCTGGCAATCTGAATTTTCAGTCCTGCCCTCTTGGCAGTTTGTGAGATACCGCAGTGATCTCATCTCATCGCCCTCCTGTCAATGTGAAATTCTCTCACTGTCCTCCTGACAGTCTATGAGATCCTGCAGCGATCTCATCTCATTGCCCTCCTGGCAATTGGAAATTTTCATTCTGCCCTCTTGGTATTCCATGCACACATGGTAGTCTCTGATATCTTCAGCTGATCTCAGTTCATCCCCAATATCGTTGAGGTTTCTCCCAACCTCTGGTTCACATACCTGAACCATTTCCTCTTCATCATCCCTAGGGATTTCAACATGCCTTAGCCACATTCTCAATAGCCTCCGCTATCTTCTGGCCAACAATTCCTTGACTAGCCATTTTTCCTTCATCTTCATGGGCCATTCATACACCCATCTTGACTTTTCATCCCACTACATCTACAATGCTAATATTTCCATTCTCTCTCTGATCTCGGCGAGCTCTTTGTCCATCGTATCCTTGCTCTACTAGTGATGGATCTTCTTTCCATCGCGTGCATGGCCTTTAGTAGCCATCTCCCTACCCTTGTCTGCCCTTCTGGAAAACTCGTTGCTACAATTCTGCAACTGAGAGCTTCCAGCCTCTCCTTACAGTTGACCTGATTGCCTTTTGACTATTGTGCACCTACAACAATCTCCACAGAGTCTCAGTTCTTTGTCTCCTTCTGCTTGTCTCTACAAGATTCCTCTATTACCAAACTGATGTGTATCAAAGTATTCCCTTTCTCTTCTTGCTCCCTCTACCTGAAATATACAAACAGAGTCAAGCTCTGATACCACACTGATGCAACACCCCCTACCTCAGCAGGTTCTGCATGACCTCTCGGTCTTAGGATCGTTCTATCCTTCGGATCCACAGAACCGAAATGGTTCTTTCAGCCTTCCTTGATACCTCACGAACCTGATCCATAGGTCCTTATATGAAAACTCTACCTGCACCTCGCAATTACACCAATGTGTGAGCTTTCAACTCCACGTGGCCACCAAACATGACCACGACCCTTTCCCGAAAAGGGAATTTCAGATTTTAGGAATCTCTGAGTCCTGATGTCGAGAGCCTCTGCCTCCTCAATCCTCCGTTCTCTGAATTACCAAAACGCTGAAATGGTGCTCAACAGTGATTATCCCCCCTGGCCATATCTCATTCCATGTGACCACTTTACCCGTAATTGCAGTCTACTTCAGGTTTTTCAAATACCAAGAGCCCCGGCTCTTAGTCCTCAGGACAGCCAAAGTGTCGATCCCCGAAATGCCAAAATCCTAATCTTGGCTTTCTCCTCCAAAGCTTCATCTCCCTGGCTCGTTGTGTTTCACGATTTTGGGACTTCCAACGTCAAAACGTCTAGCCTCTGGTCCTTGAAACTTTCAAAGTTCTGAACCCCGAAATACCAATCCCAAGTATGACCACAGCCCTACTCCTCTCTTATGTTGTTTTTCACGACTTCGGGGTTCTCATCCCAAAAAAAATGGATTCCTTGTCTTCAGGATTTCTGAAATCCCGATACCTAGTATGCCAAAAACCCGTAACCCTGCTCCATGGTCTGACGCTATTCCTTCAATGCTTTCAAAGTTTCACGCTTCGGGACTTCACAATGCAAGGTTACCCGATCCTTGCTCCTTGAACTTCCCGGTACCCGAAATACTGAAGTACCAAATCAAAGGGAGATCAATGGTTGTGATCCTCCTGCATCCAATGGCTCAGATCCTTTCAGGATCTCGCAGGTCAAGAATCTTGAATTATTACTCTTTGCATTCCCAGTATCCGAAATGCCGAAATCCTCCTTTCGGGGATTTCCCGAAACCTTGATCGATTGCCACGTGTCCTCCTGTTGGATGGTCATGATCCTTTCGTAACTTCAGAATTCACGATTTTGCGAATCCTGCTGCGAACAACTCTTGGTCCTTCAACCTCCCGGTGTCTAAAATCCTGATGGTTCCTAATCTCACCATGCGTCCTCTGAGATGGGCGCTCCCGATTCTTTCGATACTTTGACGAGTCTTCTCCTCTGCTTATGCAAGGTTAACCCACATGCATCTCCTCCCATATCCAATGGCTATCGGTCTATGTGCCAAGATCTAACAGCTCAGATCTGTTCTCTTCCTGCGCTCTCTTCCTTCTACTACCTGGACGTGCAACTTCAATGGTCTAGATCTTGTCCTCAGCCTAATCCGACGGTAGTTGTGCTCCCCCTTGTGAGTTTTTGTTTCTTCCCAATCCTTAGAATAATTCAAATTATCAAAGGCCTTAGCCTTTGTTCTTGCTACGAAGCCTCTACTCACAGCTTCTATCTACGTTCTTGAAGACGCTTTTCCTCCTGAGCTTTCTCTAACTCGAACCCTCCAAAGGGTCTTCTTTCGACCTCTACAACCTCTCGGCTTATGGCCTATGCATGAAAGCACTGCTCCTCCTGATCTTTGTCGAACCCTCACCCTCCAAAGGGTTTCTCCTCGGTCTCTGCTACTACTTACAGGGCCTCTACACACATGAAAGTGCTATTTGTCCTGAGCTTCTCTGTTGATCAGACCTCTAAGGGACTTAACCCTTTCTCTCCCTCAGATGGAGAATCTGATTCCCTCTTGGCAGCATCTTGCTCAAGCAAATCCTTGTTGAGTCTGTAGGGTATTCAACAACCCTGTGAAGGTCCTCTTGACACTTCCTCTTCTCTGAACTAAAAACAAGAGTTCCTTATGTGCCTCAGCACTTGCTCAATGCCTTCCTGGCAGAGCTTCCAGAATCCTCAATGATTCTACCTTCTCAAAAAACTCGAAACAGAGTTCTTCTCCTAATGCATCCTGTGCATTCTCTCGATGCCCTCTTGGTAGAGCCTTACAAAATTCTCAGAAATTATGTCTTCTATGTGCCTTCTATGCACCTGCTCAATGCCCTCCTGGTAGAGCTTCTACAGAATCCCTCAATGATTTTGGTTTGTCCTCTGCTCTCTTCTGCACAGTCTTACCTTCAAGGTATTCAACAACCTTGAGTATTCTCCTTGAGTTAGTGACTTCAGCTGGTGCGCCCTCCTGGCACATCCTTGCCCAAATCCTGCAGAATTCAAGAGTGCATCTATGCACTGGCTTTTAGAACCCACAACATTTTGTCGTACCCTCTTGGCATGAAGCCTCAAAGAACCCCAAATCTGAAATCAAAGAACCCATAGATAAGAAAATCTATCTGTCTTTGTAAATTCACACTTAATGATACATCTACAGCATATAAATACACACACATGAAGACATTCATCATACACAGAATAACATGCAGGAAAAACTGCTCTGATTGTATTAATCTGAAAATGCCTCGTTACAATGTGGTTGAGCTCGGACTGCAATAGAGTCTGGGCTCTCCTCTCTTCTCTTCTCCAACTCTCACAAAGTTTTCCTTTCTCTTGACTCTCTATTCTAAACAAGATCGAAAGATCTTTTACATGAGGGACCTCTTTGAGCTCTTCCCTCCATCTCACCTACTCTATTCAATTACATTGAATTTACAATTAATGGTTCTCTAGTCCATATCGGAGCTAGATCCATCCTTACAACCATTTAAGGCTATCTTTAATCTAAATCATGTGCATAGGCATAGCTTCATGGCTCCATGGCCTTACATACATTAATGCAATTACATCAAATTCAAAATTTGAATGTGAGAGGGTTGCACCTCTCTCCTCCCACTAAATGCATGTGTATGTTGAGCTGGCTAGCGCATGGATGGCTTTGAAGTGATGCTCCTGCATCACCTAGCCAAAATAATTGGTTTCTTACTGTTGCAATTGTTTTCTGGTAACCGAGATGTCTGGCATATGGAACATTATGCATTTCTTTTAATACCAAATTTCTAAGTTCTTCAGAACTAGGAACATAAATTCTATTTTTATTCATAATTAATCCATCTTCCTTCATCTCATATTATTTAGTTTTTTGTTGTACATTTTCTTGTTGTAAGATTTCCTTTTCCTGTAGGTAATTTTGAACTGTGACAACAACATCTAAAATTCTTCTCTTTAAATCTTACTGATGCATACTAATAGTTGTAGCATGCATGAGATGTACTCTTCTACTATGTAGTGTCCGTGATTTCATTAAACTACCAGAAAATAAAATAGAACAGTAAATTTGAAATTTACTAAATTTTTAAATTAATCTAGCATATTCGCTCCCATTTTTCAATAAATAAATTAACAATTTACATAACCATTTGCATACAAGCTAAATTTATATAACAAATTGCATAACAAGTGAAATACCTCGTTCTGATGTTGTCTCCCTTCGCTTGAACCAATCCGCAACAAATCCGCAGCAGCTTGCTCCTTTGACACCCCAAAACCAGCCACCCTACTGACCAATACGCCTGGCCCTAGGACATCTACGGACGTCCTAGCCCTCCGAGCCCAAAACCCCTCAGCTCCGGTGCACTGTAAATTCCATTGTTCTAACTCTATCTCAAAGCTCCCAAAAATCTCCT
>JASDQU010439452.1:63478-79722 GCA_032191745.1 Picea mariana
AGGGAGTGTTGATGTTTCAGCATCGGGCATAACTTCTCCTATATTGGGCTGCAGACCAAGGGAGATAGGATACATTTATCACAAAGGTGCACTTGTGGTAAATGGGCCCAAACGTAGTCCTTCCTTGATCATGACAAGGAATAATATGGACTTGAGGTTCTTGAAGTGCTTTCCGCGTGTCAATTAGCATTAAGCCGACATTCACTCATAGGTGTGTGACTATGGTGAAAGATCCTGGTGTGGTCTTTTTCCTAGTCATGGCGATTTGATAAGGCATGATAAATACTCAAGATGCTATGCTATTACATGCGGACCCAAAATGAGCCTAATCTTAGAGAGAGTTAATTGGCTCAGAGGGAGAGCCGCAGAAGGAGTTTCTCCTCGATTCAGGTGGGAGAGAGATGTCTCCCAAGACTGACAAACATGTGTCATGAGTCTAGGGTGAAGTTTGTATAATTAAAATACAAGAGTGGCATGTTGCATAATGTCTCCCTCATTGAGAGAGAGTATTGATGTTTAGACAACATCAGGAAGACATTCTCTAAAGATAATAATTAATAAAAGTAAATGATAATAACAAATAGTTATTGATTATTCAAGGGACACATCATTTCATGGATGGTCACATTAGGTTCCCTATATATGAAACACTCATCATTGTAATAATATATTGAATATTGATATATATCATATGAAGAAAAACCAACACCCCCATCATTAAGTCTGATAGTTTTCCCATGACATGGACAATTTGAGGGTCCTTCCTTTTTCTACCAAGTTTCCTTAAACAAAGTTCTCGTAGCACTTTTGAATATATATGCACATACTTGATGGCTTGGAACAATAGTATCTTAACACACATTCTTGAGTTCTGCCAAGAAGTCAAACTCGGGCCGCGTAAAAGGTTTCTCTAGGTTTAATATTTCTATATAGCGTGGGTTTTGAAGTTCAGGGGGGGAATTATCATCTTTCAAAGGTTCTTGAGATTATTTCTATTAAGATTCTTCATTCTAAAAATCCTAATTCAAATATTCAATACTAATGTGAGGTTGGTTCTTTATTAGTGTCTTATGTAACGTCCTCTCATTTAATACATAAATGTAAGTGAGAAACAATAGCGGTGATTTTTTTTTTTTTGAAAACATCAATTAGAACAAGCATTATACTAAATAAAATACATTAATATTTACACATTCATTTCCCAACTATGTCACTACACAATAGGAATCAGATACAACCTCATTGTTATTCATATATCAATCATATCACATAAAATATCAAAGGATTTCTCTTCACCCACCTATCCTGCAAGGTTAGGACCTCAAAGACACATAAGCAATGCTCAAGTCCAGGATTCATCCGATTGATTTTGAAAATTTAAGGCATCAGGACTGGCGATTGTTCTGAGGAACAAGAAGGTATCTAATTCCCTTAACCCCAATACTTGATCATAAATTTCTTCAACGTACAATGGAAAATCTACTATGCTTAAGAAATCATTAAGCAATACTCACATGTAATGAGAAAGTGTAACATCCTATATTTAATTCACAAATTATGTAATGCAAATAAACCAACAAGGATAAATGTAATTATATATTATGATCTATCAAAATTTTACCAATCAAGGATAAATGGCCTACACGCAATTCACCAATTTTTCAATATTCTTGAGTTATTTTTTTATTACATTAATGTGGACAACAAATTTGACAAAAAGAAGAGTCCTTAACCTCTTCTCATATTAAATCATTAAACATTTGTCCTTCCAAAATCAATAAGTTTTAGCATATTTCTTGTTAACTTCAAGTTAAGATAAACTCAATGCTTAATACTATATATTACTCTTATTGGTACATATAGTAAAGTCTTATTTTTTTTTCCAAGGGAAAAAAGCGTAACTTTTATTAAGAGAAATAAAAATTACATTCTGAATAATGCATACAGAGAGCATGAATTTAGTCTAAAATAGCTTCCAACCCCAAGAGGAAGAAAATCGCAGCAAAACTGGCCCTAAAAAAGTAGCCCTAGTACATATGAAGTCTACAATGAAAATAGCCACCAATATCAGCCAATAAAACAACACAAAGCAGACCACAAGAGAACCTATATAGACCAAGCCAAAGTAGAAAAATAACCCCCTCAAAATACGGATCCAGAGGGAAAACAAGAGAACCTGCAAACATGGAGGAGGAAACCAAAATCTGCATGCCCTAAATAGACCTCAAAGTGATGACCCCACCAACAAAAAATCAACACTACACACCCGTAAATGAAGGGCCTCAAAGCTCTAATACAAACCCTAACAAAAAGAAACACAAACACCAACATCCACTCCACACCACAGACCAGAGGGGGATGCAAGGATCCCCGACCACTAAGACCACCGAGAAAACCCTGACATTGCATCAAGCCTTGAACGTACTAACAGGGATGGATTGGTGAGTTCTAAGCCCTAAGAAAACTTCCAAAAACCTTCGCGCACACTAAAGGATGAAGAAAAAATAGTCTAGAATTTCGCAGACCACAGATCATGATCCAAAAACTAGATCTAAGTTAAAAACCAGAGAAATAAAAGCAACAGACAACTCACCCAACAACATGGAAGAAAAATTCGCACCCAGACACGTGGCCACTAATCATCTCACCGAGCATGCAAAGGGGAAAACCCATCCTATCCAAGGAAAAGATGGCCACAAAACCAGGCGAGAGGAGGAAAAATAGATAGTCTCACGCAGAGAAACCCGACAACTCCATCATGATGGTATCAGATCTGAATTAAACCGCACCGCCACGACCACCCAAAAGAGTCAAGGAATGATACAAATGTAGGCATGTCGAGAAAGAGAAAAAAAATCGGGACTCTGCATCTAGGTTTCCCTGATCACAGATCCCCCAATAGCATTTTTAGAATCAGTCAATCCACTCTCATGTCATATAGTAATGTCTATAATTCCCTTCACTTACTTATTAATTAAAATCCATACCATCACTCCAATAATAATGGACTTGAACTGGTTCCTTGCTATCATTTAACTTTTAAAAACAATAAATAATTTCGAATTTTATCAGTAAGACTTTATATTATATAGATGATTGTGCAAAGAATCATAACATAGCCAAGTTTGTATTCAAATTTCATTTGTTATTCAATGATAGACTAAATCATTTTCTAAATTATCATCCTAAGTACAATGTCAAATCTTGATGAGAAATCTTCTCACTAAGTTTTGTGTAGATTAACTACATTAGTTAAGCTTATCATTCCTAAATGAAAATAATTTATATATATCAACTATATAACCTTTAATGAAATGCCTTATGCACACTTTATTTTGTTATAAAATCAACTACTTAGATTCCGCCGACATATTAATAATTTGATCCTTACTACCATCCATTCAGTAGTATAGAATAATAAATATGGAGATTTTCATTTTATTTATATCTACTTAATTATCGCACTCCGGGAGTATCCAGCAACCACACTCTGTGATCCTCTGAATTGGTGGACTCGTAAGGTATTGAATTCCTGATGAGATCAATGGTTCAATATTTTCGTTCAAATTAACGATTGGTTAGCTATTCAGTGGATTGGACTTTGGTAGGTTTCACCTATGTTAACACCCCACCTTCCTGGAAGGCCGAACTCGGAAGGGGTATGTCTGAAGGTCCACGTTAATCTATCAAATCGATAGTCTATAGATCTCTTCATGAATTTGGGCTTCAGGATCTCGCATGCATCCAACTCAACGCCCTAGGATGATGACAGGTGGATGACCCAGATCCTTTTCTGGATTCGGGGCTCTAGGGAGCCTCCCGTCTTCATACTTCACAACCTCTTGAACACCGTATGAGCAGAGTGTATGCCCTCCCTCCATGTGTCCCATCTGAGATCAACGGTCTGGAATGGCTTCGGCCTTCATGCCTTCAGAAGATTTTACACTATGTGCTCTTCTATTCTTCAAAATCCTCCATCCTCTAAACCTGTTGATTGGATGACACCTATCAATATGATTGAGGGCCTTGATGGACTCTAGGACTCCAAGTCTCCGGGAATCCTCACTCCTCCTACCATTGTTCCTCCCGAACAACGAACCAATGAATCTGTTATCTTGAGCCACGTGTCACTCCATCCAACGGTTGGGATGGGGTTCGCACCTCCAGTCCTTCAGAAACCTTGACTTATGAAGCTTCACTTTGTGGTTCCTCCAAATTTATCTAGCACCAAAACACATGGTTGGACGATGCGTTTCCTCGCGAGATATGACGATTGTTGGATCTTCAGCCCACGCTCGGACTAATCTTGTCCGTCCAATTATGTTCTTCAACAATATTCATTCCTTTGAATATTTTGGGCACGAATCCTTCTACACTTGAAGATTTATGAGCGCTGGCTCCTTCTTTGCTTGAAGACTCAAAGGATTTTGACCCTTGATGCCCACCTAGCCCTGGTCCAACAGTTAGGCTCTGAAAACTTTCCCTTGGCCTTAAAGGACTTTCGACACCTCTTGATTGTGTCGACCCTTCTGCACTCCTTGCAAGGGTCTTCAACTAAGATCAATATACTCGAAGGAGTATACACGTGCACGTCTTGCACAACCTCTGTAACACTCCTCTATCTCTCTTGAGCTTCAGATTCTTACCAATGACTCCTAGTCTGCACATTGCTTCAGTCTCTAGAACTTCTGAATGATCTCGGACTTAGATATTTTCTTGAAAATATCTCTACACACTCCTTGCGTTCATTCTCTCTAAGACTCTTCCCACACTTAACCAATTTTATTGCCTAACGCACACCTTGCACGGGCCCTTCCTAAACCTTGCTCTCCTTAGAGAAATAGTGCACTCCTTGCACTAGTTCTTCCAAAAATCCATGTTATCTCTCCTGATCTTTTGAGTCAAACTCGACTCTGCCTGTGCACACCTTGCTGGCATTGTGCACTCCTTGCACCAAATCTATTAGAAGAGAAACAATTGTACCTTATAAGAAAATCAAATATTCCTACTCTTAAACATAAAAATCATGTTCATACATGAAAGACATATAAATAGAAAGACTGCAATAAATATCACATGTAGTCAATGAATTCAATAACAAAGAAAACCATTCATTTGGAACCAAACCTATTTATTTGTATTCATTCAGTGAAATATGTACATGAGTTCATACAACTCTCTGGAATTCACCATAAGCTTCACTAGATCTCTCAAATAATTATCAACAACCTCATTTGGGAATAAAATGCATACATTTATACAATAAGAGGCTTCTTGAGCCTTCCTACCGACTACCTTAGTGCTATCCTATCAGAATTTAAGACACCTATCTGCTAAGGCCTTATGACAATAAATAGCCATTACAATCAGATCCGAGCTAATTCTTAACATTTGTACAATCTAATCTGATAATTAAAGTGATTAAAACATTGACAACCTTATTTGATGGCTCTTTCCTCAAAACATTTAAAATCTTTACATTATAAGGCTTTCAAAATATCAAAATGCGCTCTCCTCGGGATCAAAGATGATTTGAAATGCACACGTTGGTGTTGCGTTGTCCTCCACCTGGCCTCTTTAAGTGCTGATGGAGATGTGTCTACATCATGCTCCTCTGGAAAAAAAATCATGGACTCTTGTCTATTAGCTCCTGCAAGGTTTTCCCATGCTTCTGAATATTAGCTTCATTCACCCAACTAGCATCCTCTGTCGGGTGACCCTTCCACTTCACTAGGTACTCAAAATAATTTTTCTACCTAGTCTTCTTTCCAATCCTTTGATCCATGATCTTCTCCATCTGTGGATTTTCTGTTGTAGGCCACTATTTTTCCCACTGAATATCCTTTTGATCATTTGATCCTCCTGGATCATCCATCCTATACGGGTAAAAATATGCAACATTGAATATGGGTGATATTCCCACATCCTCTAGCAGTTCAATCTCATAACTGCTAGCATCAAATTTTCTAAGGATTTTGCATGGTCTTATTTTCTTCATCTTCATTTTATTATATGTTCCCCTTGGGAGCCTTTCTTTTCTCACATGTTCCAGAACTATATCTCCTACTTCAAATCAAACCTCTCTCCTCTTCGGATCAATTTGGATCTTATATTTTTCACTGCTTTCTTGCAACTGCTCCTTTATTTAAGCATGAAGCCTCTACATCTCTTCAACAAAGTATTCTTCTCATGCACTTCATAATTCATTATGCTTCAAATCACTTACTTTTCAAATACCCCTCGGATACATCCCATACACTATTTGGAATGGGATTTTCCCAATGCTTATGTTTGGTGAATCATTATAAGTGAATTTTGCCTTAGGCAGGATCTAATCCCATTGGTTATGATGTTTAGTGACCAGACTTCTCAATAGATTTCCCAAACTTTTATTTACCACATCAATCTATCCATCTATCTGAGGGTGATATGTTGAACTGAAGGATAGATTTGTCCCCAACTTTTCACATAGATTTGTCCATAAATTTCCCATGAATTTGGTATCTCTGACTGAGATGATGCTCCTTGGAAAGCCATGAAATCTTAGGACCTATTTGAAAAATAAGTTTCTATGTGAGTGGCATCATTGGTTTTCCAGCATGGTATGAAGTGATCCATCTTCAAAAATATGTCAACCACAACAAATATGGAATCGTTTCCCCTCTAGGTTCTCAAAAATCCCAACACAAAATCCATGCTTATTGCATCGCATGACCTATATGGAATAGGAAACAACCGATACAACCCAATGTTCTTCTACTTTCCCTTGGCGTACTGGAAGACTCTGCATTTATCCGTGAATATCTTTACATATGACCTCATACCTGGCTAATGGTATGAAGAACTCAGTTGTGCATAAGTTTTATCATGGCCGAAATGTCCATCCAATCCTCCACTATATTTTTTCTTCTCATCAAGCATTTTGGGATATAGAGTTGGTTTCCCCTAAACAACAATCCATATTGAATTAGATACTCTATCCACTATCTTATGTCCCTTAGCGAAGGGTTCTCATACACTTCGTAAGCCTCTTTGAAATATGGGTCTTCACGATACATTTCCTTAAGGTGTTCAAACCCTAAGCTCTCCACTTGGAATTTGTTGGCACAGGGGAAGACCCAGGGTTCAACTCTAACAGCACACCAACAAGCTCTAACTACTGGCCCTTTCAGAAACAACTGCGAAGCAAATGAAGTCTCACCCGAAGTAGCAATAGGTGGGTTACAGGACACAAGTGTCTACAACCAAAGGAAATGCAAGGCGAATCCAAAAAAAAAAAATACACAATATAACCGAGAGATCCATTAATAGTATTACACTTAGCTTCGCAAAGTTAGATTATATATTCTCTCTTTAATAGGGAAAACATCCATGCAATATCAATATAACAGATAGCAAATAACACAACATCAACCATAAATAACAACAAGATTTACGTGGTTCACCCTCTCCCTAGGGCTACGTCCATAGAATTGTGTTTCTTGGTATATTAGATGAAAACATACAGTTCTATCTTTTCACTTAGCTGCATATCTCTCTCTCTCTTTCTCTCCCCTCCCTGCGCACCCAGCTGAAGATCCAGAATGCATACTCTTACAACACAACACTTCTCTCTCAATATCACGCTTATCAACAATAAGAGTAACCAAAAAATAAAAAACCAACCGCTCAACTCTTCTAGACCTTTATTTATACATTACATGACTCTCGGACAACCTTAGATGGAAGTCTAGGTGTCAAAACCCTAGGTCCACATGACCCGTGTGTTCAGGGCTTCGCCAGCCTATCCTTCCTTCTTTTCTATGAGGTGATCCAAAGCATCCATTGGTGTCTTCTTCCTCTTGTTGATTTTTCCATGATCCATATTCTTTGATGCTTTATCTTCCTTGATCTTCTATTTCAACGACATTCTTTTCCTTACTTCATTCCTTCCTTTCTTCTTCTTTAACCACTTCAACCCATCCTCAGTTTATGTGCCTTCCACGCACTTTGTACTTCATATTTATTCTTCCTTAATCTTCGATTTCTTCCTTAATACATAACTAAGGGCCAATAGTCCCCCAGCACTCACATGCGACTCATCCCAAGTCACTACAATATTGAGCTTCCCATATTACTTCGACTGCAGACTGCACGGAGCAGCCTGTGCTTTCTTATTTGTCCCTCCCTATCATGTGCAAACTGTCTTTTCTGTGTCTGGAAACTTAGAATGGCCCAAGCCAATGTGTCTTGAACTTCCCTGGATGCTTCATGAACTTTCTGTCATATAATAGTACCAAATATCCTTGCTTGAATTCTTTCCTCTTGATATGTTTGTCATGGTAAGACTTTTCTCATTCTTTTTGTACCTATCGATGAAATCATGCAATAAACCTGTCTTCCTCTAATTCGTTCAACTACGCAAGCTTGTCTTGAACAGTTCTTGTGTCATCCATACCTGTAAATGTTGCAATTATTAAGTTGGGAACCAAATATTCCATATGGACCAATGCTTCTAGGACATAAACTAACTTAAAGGGGGTCTGCGTTGTTAAATTTTTGCAACTAGTTCGATAATCCCATAACACTGTTGAAATTGTTAAATCCCAATCATCTATATTAACACTGCAAATCTTGGTCAGCAGTCTCTCCAAGATCTTATTGAAAGATTTGATTGTACCATTCGCCTGTGGGTGGTATGGTGTGCTCTTCTGATGGTGAACTTCAAACTCATGATTCAAGGCTTCAATGGTTTTGTTAATGAAGTGTGTACCTTGATCACTCATAAGGATCTTCGGGAATCCAAATCTGGCTGGTTATGATATCATCAAAGATGAATCGCACAATTGTATTTGCACTACAGTCTTTAAATTCTCTTGCTTCTTCCCATCTGGTCAAATACTTTGTAGCAGTGATGATGTATCGAGCTCCTGTGCGCATTCCTGGTGGGTTTATAGGCCCCACAAAGTCAATAGCCCATTCTCAAAGGCCTGTAAAGTTAGCGAAGGTGCTAAAGGAATTTCATCCCTTCTAGAAGGCTTCCCTATCCTTTGTCATACATCATAGGCTCTGTAGTATTCCTTAGCATCCTTATGTAAAGTGGGCCACTAGAGGCCATCTCTGAGAACCCTCTGCATTGTTTCTTTCCCTGCATAATGTCCTCCTATGATGCCTTCATTTTCTTCTGCTAGAACCAATCGTCTTTCTACCTCCATAACGCATCTCCTCAAGTTCTCATCTGGTCCCATCTTATATAATTGTCCATCTATAAGTTGAAAATATGCAGCACAAACTACCAATTCTTTCTTCTGAATGATTGTATATTCGCGAGGTGCCATTCTTGTGGATAGGAACTGGACTATCTCGGTGAAGTGATCATCGAATTTCCTGATGGTATACAGCTGTGCATCTGGTATTATATCTTCCAAACTGGTAGGTTCCTCTCCATGTTCTAACCTGGATAAGTGGTCAGGTCCCTTATTCATTCTCCATGTCTTGAACACAATCTCAAAATCATATTCTTGGAATAATAATAGCCATCTGCATATTCTTCCCCCCAAGACTAGCTTGTTGACTAAGTACTTTAATGTAGAATGATCATTGAACATCTTAAAATTTTCTCCCAACAAGTAGTGTCTAAACTTTTGCAGCACGTATACCATAGCTAATCCTTCTCTTTCAATGGTAGTATAATTTATTTCAGATGTAGAGAGCTTATTGCTCACAAAGGCTATAGGGTGGTCAATATCTCCTGCACCGGGTTGTGCTAAAAATGCTCCTAAAGAAATGGATGAAGCATCAACATGAACATTGAATTCCTTACTCCAGTCTGGGAAAATCAAAATAGGCGCAGTGACCATTTGTTTCTTTAGTGTGTTGAAGCTTTGCTGGCATTCCTATGTCCATTGAAACTTACTATATTTCTTTAATATCTTCTCCATAGGTGTTGTTATCTGTGTGTAGCCCTTNCAACAATGATAGAAATATTGGACGGATCTACCAACAACCCATGCTTACATACAATGTGTCCTAACAACACTCCAAAAGGTGAAAAGAACATACACTTTTTCAGATTCAGGGAAATCTGACATTTCCTACACTTATCTAACATTAATCTCAAGTATTCAATATGTTTTTTCAGTAGGATAAAAATAGTCCAATCATCAAAGTATCCCTCTAAAAACTTGTGTAAAAACTCCTTAAATGCTTTGACCAACACCCTAGAAAATATGGATGGTGCATTCTTTAACCCAAAAGGCATCACAGTGTACTAATAAGAACCCCATTATGTTGCAAATGTAGTCTTATGCCTATCCTCCTTAGCAATTCGGATCTGGTGATAGCTTGAAAATCCATCTGTAAATGAATAGACTTCCTATCCTCCTACATTATCTAGGACCTCATCAGTAAAAGGTGTAGGAAATGGGTCATGTAAACATGCATCATTCAGTTTCCTTAGATCTACACAGATTCTAATTTCTCCTGATTTCTTATCTTGGACCACCATAGGGTTGATCCATTCAAATTCTTCATCTGGTTCTATGATTCCTACTTCTAGCATTCTATCTAATTAAATCTTAACTTTCTTCTTGTACTTGAGATTCAGTCTATAAGGTCTCTGCTTGACTGGCCTTGCATCTATTTTCAAAGGAATCTTCATTTCTCCCATGGGTCCTTTATGCCCTTCATGTCTGTGAAATTGGTTGGAAACAAGTCCCGATACTCATGCAGTAGTTTTGTAATCTTATCACTAGTAGCATCATCCCAATAGTCTCCAACATTTTCCAACTTAGGTGATTGCTCTGTTCCAATATTAACCTTCTTAATTTTAATAGGTTGTCCAATAAAAGGTAATTCGATCTCTAGCCCTTCTATGTATCTCTGACCTTTATCTTATGAAATGTTTACACCCCTAGGGTCATCATCGACATCAACATTAATTTTATAACAACCCTTTAACTTCTAAATAAGTGTAGTCCATTCATCTTCTTCTTGTGCAAAAGGGAGGTTAGGTGCCTCTTCAAAGACCTTTTGTCTTACAATTTGTAAATCCCAATCTACTGTAGGGTACTGACTTTCAAATAGGAATGTAGTTATAAATTTTTGGGTCATTCCATACCAATTTGCAGTGATCAGGTGCAGTTATGCTTGAAGATAGTAGTTTATAGGCATAGTATCCAAAGTGTTAATGAACTTATGTACCCACTGTTCTTTAGGAATGTTGCTCTAGGATTCCTTGCAACTTCGCACATGGCTCTTGGTACAACTCTAACCTGTGTATCAAAATTCACAACCTTCATCTTGGTATAAAAATCACATTTTCATCAAGGTGCGAAATTGTACCCACTCTGCGATGTTCTTCTTGTGTGTTCCCCATGATCTAGTTGGCATTGCTTTCAAGGATTTATCTAGTGCTAACAACCTCTATTGTACTGGTACAATTCCTTCAAATTCAACGAGAAATTTATCTAAATGATGTTTCCATGGTTACAGGTAGAGTGTGCTTGTCATTGATGGCAAGAACAACAGTGAGGATGGCATGTTTACAGGCAAGAACAACAGCGAACCAAAGATCGAGAGACCAGAAGATGAGAAAGGAAGAATGTGTTAGGTGGGCACTAGAAGTATTTCGGGAAGATGCAGATGAGAAATCTTGAGAAGATTAGAAGAGATAGTGCAGAGTTGCACGTAGATAATGCAGTGTTGCACGCAGAGTGCAAGTGTGCGCCAGGGGCAAGGATAAATTTTGCCAAAGCTCAGGAGAGATAGCATTTTGAGATGTGCATACGTGATCCCATACATCAAGGCACGCAGAAGGATCAAAGGTCATGGCCTTTGACACTTATATATTTGAGGAAGCCAAAGATCAGGAGGAGGAGAGACAGTGGTCATTGGATCACCAATCCTGAATACCTGATGTTCGTCAGATCAGAGTCCAGAGAGGAGGAGCGTGCAAAGGAGGATATTAGACCTCAGTCATCGGATAGGAGCATGAAGGACTAGCAACCGCTGGATCTTGTACAACTGCGAAGAGGATAATGATCAAGAGCCATCCTCCAACTCCATGAAATGTGAAGTCGTGAAATGATCTAGGTCATTGGATCCAAAGGACACGTGGCGAGAGATAAGCATTTCGCTGACTCACAAGCTGGAGAAGTCAAAGGTGAGAGTTGTAGGAACTTGCGATATGCGAAGTCATGAAACTATCGCAGTCATCAATCAGAGGGAGAGATCTCAATCATTGATCTGATATGAAGAATTTCGGAGTTTCACGATTTTGGATTTTCGAGGAAACTCATAGCAGGAGTTCGTGATATGCGAAATCGTGAAGCACCTCTCTTGTTTGGCCCCTGGTAACAGCTGGTGATCACATTGATGAAGGTTAAGGGAGGAGCTAGCACGTCGCTAGGATTTACAAAGGATATCATCGAAATCGTGAAATGCCTTTTCGAATAGGGTTTTGGTCACAACCAGTGGTCACATAAGAGGAAGAGAAGGGAAGGAGCTAGTGGTGTTAGGCTCCACCTCGTAGTTTTTCTAGTTGGGAAAATCGAGGTGACTCATAGTCGATGACCCGAAATGCGAAATCATGAAATGACTCTTGGTTAGGCGTATGGTCAACATCGATGGTCATGTGAAAGAGAGAGGCTTAGCCAGAAAACCTAGCACCCACTATGTAGATTTCTCAAAAAGGGAAAAAGGCACCAAAGAAATGAGTGTGCGGAGGTTATCTCAGTAACTGCTAAGAGACAGACTGATTGTAACTGCAAAAAATGACTGATTGCATCTACCAGAGAACTCGAGGAGCTGGAGCATGATCACCGGAGAATCTGAAGAGTCTCGAGGTAACTGCCAGTGGAATGAAGACTCATCAAAGAGATGATTGATAGATGAAAAGCATCGAAGACTGTAACCACAACATAGAGGATAAATCTCGACTGTGACAGAGAAGACGAAGAGTCACACTGCCAGAGAAGGTAGAGAATATCAGGATAGGCCAGTGATGATGAACTGACTCATTATAATCGCCAAAGAAGACGATGAGTTGCATGTAGGATCTAGGAGAGGAATTGGCATCATAAAGAGATGCAAAACAGAGAAGAGTGTAGTTTGGTGTTGAGTGTTTTTCATGTGAGTAGAAGCATGCTATGCGTAGGAGCTGAAACACACAGAAGAGGCATGGTGAATAGAATGGAAAGAATATACAGAGAATAAAGCACAAAATAAGAAAGGAATAGAAATTCATATCTGAGAGAAGAACAAAAAGTGCAGCAGATGCGAGGAAAGAGACACTGATGTAGGCAAAGCAAAGTAGTGTAGCAGAACAATGATGAGACTGGTAAGCCATAGATAAATGCTATATCATTGTGATAAATTCAAGAAAGCAAAGATTTATATTTCAAGGTGTTAGGGAGGTTTTAGGGAGTACTGTTGTCTTCGTAGTTTCAAGTGGGTGCTTGAACATAGGGATTTGTAGCTTCCATCTAGTTGCAGCCATAGAAACCAGGGTGGCAGGGTCGTGCAAGGTAGAACTATTGTTCTCTATTATACAGGTCGGTGCTTGTGTGATTGGAAGTTGGTTCTTCCATCGAGTTGGTGTTGGAACACTTAGGGAGTTGGTGCTTCCTTCTAGTGGGTGCTAGAGAAACCAGGGAGTTGGTGCTTCCTTCTAGTGGGTTATAGAGAAACCAGAGAGTTGGTGCTCTCAGCAAGTTGCATCTTGCAAAACAGAAGTGGTAGCCTCACAATGAGTGAGTGCTCATAAGAATGATAATGTATAGAAAATAAAGATTACTTATCATATCAAGAAGAAGAGGTTTTTCACTTTATGGGTTTCCTTAGGAAAAATCTGGCTCTGTATATTTCATGTGTGTGATTGATGTTGAATATTTTATTTCCTACCTTCCTGCATGATTGTGATTTTCATTGAATTCTCTGTAAAGAGTTTAAAATAATTATAATTGTTTAAGCACGGTAACAACTGATTCACCCCCCCTCTTAGTTGTCCAACAATTGGTATCAAAGTTGGTTCCTTTTATATAAAGGTAGATCCGTAAGCTTAAACATGTCAATCCATGAAGGAACGTCAACCAATAAGGCCCCCCTGTTCAATGGAAAAAACTTTGCCTTCTGGAAAGTTAGGATGAGAACCTACATAATGGCTTTAGGTAAAGATGTATGGGATGTGGTAGATACTGGTTATGTAAATCCGGTTATACTAGCTAATAAGGATGACAAGCTATAATTTTGCTTCAATTCTAAGGCTATGAATGTTATTCTGAGTGGGCTTGCAGAAGCAGAATTTGTAAAAGTTATGCACTTAGAAATTGCCAAAGAAATGTGGGACAAACTCATAGGAATTTATGAAGGTAATGAGAAGGTAAAGGACACAAAGCTTCAAACCTATAGAGTACAGTTTGAACAGCTAAATATGAAAGAGGATGAAATTGTTGGGAAGTAATTTATGAGAGTTGAAGAACTAGTAAATGCAATGAAAGAACTTGGTGAAAAAATTGAGGAACACTCTTTAGTTCAGAAAATTTCGAGATCTTTGCCAGATAGGTTCAACCCAAAGGTCTCTGCTATAGAAGAACTTAAGGATCTAAAAGCTTTGGCTTTTGATCAAATTCTAGTAATGTTGACTACATATGAAATGAGGATAGTTAAAGGTAAACCCACCTCTAAAGAAGCATCATTTAAAGCTGATAAGAATGAGGATTATGAGCCCGATGAAACTGAAGAAAAATTTGCAAGAAGACTAAAGAAAGGATCAGGCAAGTACCAAGGCAAGATGCCCTTCAAATGTTTTAACTGTGGAAGGATAGGTCACTTTGCATCTAAGTGTCCACACAAGAAGAAGGACCATAACTCTGAAGGTGAAGAGAAGTATAAATCCAAGAGATTTGGTAAAAATAAAAGTTTGTGTGTAAACAAGTATGACTCTTCAGGAGACATAGATAGTAATTATGATGATGAATATAAGGTTAATAACTTATGCTTATGGCCAAAGAGGATTATGATAATGAAATCATAAGAAGTGATGTTGGTGATGAATAAGTTTTGGTTGACTTGGAAGAAGAACTGATCAGTGCTCTAAAAGAAATTGACAGACTCGAATTTAAGAAGAGAAAGAAAAAACAATTGCTGATACAGTTCGAGAAAGACAGTAAAAAACCTGATGAAGACTTTGCCCTGCTAAAAGTGGAATTAGAAGAGGCAAAGAAAATAGAGGACATTCTGAAACAACAGTTATCAGAGAAGAAGGCAAGATGTGAAGCCTTGGAAGAAGAGGTAGTAATGACCAGAAAAGAAATGGAGAAGTTTAAATCTTTGTATCTCCAAAATCTTCCAAACATTAAAGCCTCAAAAGGATTAGCCACCATTATGAATTCGCAAAGGAATCCAAATTTGAAAACTGGTATGGGTTATAAAGAAGGATCAAATAGTAGTCAGAAAAGCAACAAAGAATCCATCAAGTTTGTCAAATCTACATTCATTGAAAACAACAAATATGGAGAAACAAAGGAAGATAATCAGCCGCCAAGGAAAAGTGAAATAAAAAGTGCCAGAACTGAATCTGTAGAACAAAGAAATAATACACCCTCTGCTCAAATAAATCATCAGAATAGAATAAATCGACCTACTCAAAGAAGACAACCATTTTCCAGGTACAAAGGATTTTTCTATGGATATTGTTTTTTTTGTTCTAACTTGGGTCACAAAGTTGTAAACTGTTCTTTAAGATTTAGATATGAGCAATCAAGACACTCAAGAAATAGATATATGTCGCAACAAAGAATGAGACAACCAAGTAACAAACAACCACAGACTGGAAATCATGTGATGGTTGGGAAAAGGACACAGGTTGAGAATAAAAATCGTTATGATCCTTTATTCAATGAACCAGAATGTTAAACCTACCATAATTATGGACATAAAGTTGCAGACTGTCACTTAAGGAACTATGAACCAGATTTGAATCCCTCTTCTAAAAATGTCAAGGTTTGGAAGAAGAAAGAGAATGACAAGTGTGGATTAGTGTTGTCAGCTCAAAGACAAAAGAACCTCTGGTATATTGACATTGGATTATCCAAACATATGACGGGAGACAAAAGTAAGTTTATGTCTCTAAGAGAAAGAAAATCAGGAAATGTAACCTTTGGAAATGATGCTCTAGGTAAAATCAAGGGTAAATGGATGGTGAGTTTGAGTAATGGTAAAGGAAAAACCCAGGATGTTCTTCTTGTAGATGGGTTGAAACATAA
>JASDQU010439453.1:0-24693 GCA_032191745.1 Picea mariana
CATTCTTATGAGCCCCAACTCCTCTTAAGGCTACAACCTCTTTTTTACAAGAAGAAACTTGTTGAGAGCACTAACTCTCTGGTTTCTCTAGCACCCACTAGAAGGAAGAACCAACTCCCTGATTGTTCCAGCACCAACTAGATGTAAGCACCAACTTCTAGTTACACAGGCACCAACCTGTATAGCAGAGAATAATAGTTCTCCCTTGCACCACCCTACCACTGTGGTTTTATTGGCTGCAACCAGATGGAAGCTACAACTCCCTGTGTTCAAGCACCCACTTGAAACTCCGAGGAAAACAGTCCTCCCTAGCACCTCCCTACCACCCTGAAATATAAATCTTTTCTTTCTTAAATTTAACACAGTGATACAACATTTATTAATGGCTTACCAGTCTCATCACTGTTCTACTACATTGCTCTGCTCTGTCTGCATCAGTGTCTTTCTGCTCTCATCTCCTGCCCTTTGTTGTTTCACTACGTTTTATGCTCTGTGCTCCATCTATATTCTATGCACTATGCCTCTACATGCTCTTCACTATGTCACTGTTCTACCCTATGGGTTGTTCACTGCATCTCTTCCTCACAACTGCATAGCTAATGAGAAGAATCGCTTCACTTCTCTGTTCTGCATCTTTTTCTCACATCGGGTCCTCTTCCTAATCATCATGGAAACTCTTCCTCTTCTTTGGCGGTTATGATGAGTCTGTTCGTCATCAGTGGCTTATCCTAAGATTCTTTGCCTTCTCTAGAAGTGAGAAACTTCATCTTCTCTCTCATAGTTGAGCTTATCCTCTCTATTGCAGTTACAGACTTCGATACTTTTCCATCTGTCAATTGTCTCTATGATCAGTCTTCATTCCACTGGAAGTTACTTCGAGATTCTTCAGCTCCTCTGAAAATCACCCTATATCTCCTTGAATTCTCTGGCAGATACAATCACTCTATTCTCACAGTTATAGCCAGTCAATTATGGCTTATGTGGCTTCTAAGACCCTTCCTTCACATGACCATTGGCGGTGACCAAACGCTTATTCAAAAGGCGCTTCTCGATCTATGTTTAGTGAGTGCTAGTTCACTTTCACGATATGACCTTGGGATATGAACTTCACGTGACCATGTGATTGCGGGCGCGTCCATAGGTGGTTTGAAGGCAACCCGCTTTTTCCCTACAATTCACTACGAGCCTCCATGCGTCCTTTCTCCAAAACCGTGGTTTTGGTTGTGGCCCGCTCATGAAAAATTAAGGATCAAGCATGTTTTGGCCCCGCAATGTGATGGGACTATCGATGTCATGATCTTGACGGTGCTCCTTTGATCAATGACTCCGATCTATCTTCCTTTCCTACCTTCTTTCCTCTATCCACGCACGATCTTTAGTATCAACGATCACGTGACATGTGGCCCTCCAAACCAACAAACGAGATCAATTTTGCCTTTTTGGATTCGAGAGTTTCGATTCTCAAACTCTGCTTGCTCCTGGAGAATTTCACCCAGAGCCCACAATGCAATGACACGTGTCTCTTTTGAATCGACGGTCACAATCCCCTACTGGTCTGCGAACTTTGAAGATTTCAAATCTTAACCCATTCTTTTCTCTGTACGTCAGTCATCCAAAGTTGTCAATCCACTGATGCGTGTCCCTTTCAGATCAACAGTCGAGATCTCCTTCGGATCTCCGGACTTTGGAGATTTAAAATCTCAAACTCCTTCTTTCCTCCGGACTAATGTCACTTACTTACGTCACTTGATGATGTGTCATGAGCCTAGTAGCTTCCACGTGTCACTCATATTTGTGATTTGCACATACTTGAAATGTCGAATCAACCTGACACTTGTCATTCTCTGATTGTGCCATGTGTCCTTGCTGACATAGTCTGGATGATGTGGATCATCATGTGGCACATGTTCTTCTCCTGGATCTAACAGTTGTCCTAACTCTCGGTGTATCTTAGATCGACGACTGAGAGTGACTTCGGACCTTCGTCCTTCGGGACTTCGGGACTTTTGACATATGTTTGTGGTGAAACTCCCGAAGCAATTCTCCTGGAGTGATTTAACTTTCTTATGTTACTTGTTGACATGGAATGAGCCAATTTCCTCTTGATGCTTGTCATCATCTGATTATGCCATGTGTATTTGTTGACACAGTCTACTGATGCGGTCTGCCACATATCCTTGCTGACGTGGTCTGCCATATTCCCTTTGATGATGTGGTCTTCTGATGTGGTATGTTGACCAACAACCCTGATCCAACAATCCTCGTATGTCCTCCAAATCAGACAACCCTTATTCATTTTGGATTTCCGGGCTTCGAGTATCTCCAATCTCAAACTTTCCAGAGCGTAACCTCCTCGCATATTTATATCCTAAGTGAATCGTATTCGTTGATCAGGATCTTAGATCGACGGCTTGATATTTCTGCGATGCACCTCTTTTGGATGATCATGTCCTTCCACTTAGAATGATTCAATGGCTGACAAAAATTTGCATTTCGGGAACTTCAAATCTCAAGCTCTCCATAGTGTAACCTCCTTGTGTCTTTAGATCTAAGTTTTATCACGCCATCTCTTCTGAGCTTTTGATCTTCATTCGTTTCTATACTGCACTTTCCTTTTTGAGCTGCGACCTCTGCATAACTCACGTTATTCCTCATGGGATTTGATTCCTTCTGCACACTATGCATGCAATCATGCCATCGTCGTTGTTGTTCTTTCCATCAATGACAAGCCCACACTTTCCTGTAAATCAAGACAACAATATCCCCCTTTGGCATTGATGGAAACCCTAAAAGGCTACGCTATTCTTCTTGGACCTCCAACTATAGCATCTATACCACTCCTTCTCCCCCTTTGATATCAATGTCAAAGAAAACATGCTCCCCCTAAGCTGTTGCAGTACTTTGCGAAGGTATCATATATTCAACCAACAGATACTCCCCATGATGTTATTTTTTCATAGCATTAGGTTAAGAATGAAGTTCATTCCATTTTAATAATTAACTATAACCATATATGTTGTAGCAACCAAGATCACATGAAGATGCACCATGCACAAGAACACAAGATGTATCCTTGGAAACCCTTCTAAAACAAGGGAGAAAAACCCAGCCAAATCCTTTTCTATAATCTTCAAGAGAAATACCTTTACCGCCAAGAATGTCCTAGCACACAAGAGGGTGCACAAAACCTAGAAACCCTAGTGCCCAAGAGAGGTGTACAACTTTGACCAAGAAGTTTACTTGCTGAAATTTCCAAAACTTACAAGTGAGTGTGTGTCTACAAATGAAAGATTTCCTCTTACTTATATTAGACTTGTCCTATCAACTGAAGTGTCTATTGGCACAATAGGGCCGACTTAACTTATACATATGAATTTTTTATAATTATAATAATTAATATTAATATTACTATTAATTATCTTTTACAATTTATTTTTAGACACAATAAGATAGGGTCGACTTGTACCCTTTACACAATAACTAGGGTTACATCTAGGTCTTACTCTTGAATAATATATATAGAAAAGGATCTGATACACCCACTAGTGCTCATCCACTAGGGGCCACATCCATAGGGATGCCATAGATCTGAGTCACTGTATTACACAGATGAGCTAGGTCCTCACACGTGCATTTATGCTCATCCATAGTCACATATGCTCTATAGATCTTCTTTCTCACTGCCACCAACAGGAGGATCATCTGGAGTCTTCACATAAACTCTACTGCTATTCAGAGGAGACCACCACATGATCTTCGTTCTTATTCTCATGATGATGTGCCCAATGCTTTTCAGGATTTCCCTAACTCGAAAAATCGCTCTTACATTGGATAATCATCTAGAGTTCTTCTCTCTCACGTCATGGAGGAGGCCATATACATTCCTATCCCCTATCCCAGGCTGGAACCACGAACCCTTTATTAGGGCTTTCTCTTAGGTTTGTAAGCTGACAGTAAGACTTCACATAGATTCTATATTCCACATCTCACATGTTTGTAAGATGGAGGATGTCTCCTATAGCTGCATTCATTAATACTCCCTCTCAGCTAGGGAGGCATTCTCCATCAAGCCAAGTCTCATACCAATGTAATCTGAGTTTTGATTTTGGCTAAGGTCATCCATACTCCCTCTTAACTTGAAAGGAGTTCTTCACCAAGTAAATGTTTGCAATATGCTCAGGTGTAGGAAGATACTACAAGTATACAATGTTTCTTCTGTATCATATCTCTGATGTGAAGGTATTTCATCTCATCATGTTTTTTAACCATTAGGAATTACTGGAATATCAAGGAGCTTTACACACGACTCTTAGTTATCATCATAGGATCCATCTCATGGTCAAGTAAATCTGTTGGAAGTTTGTGAAGCCACATTGCTTGACACACTCACTGCTATATATACTATGTCTATGGTGCACGCAAGGCCACAAATTTGTGTTTCCTACTATGTCAGGAAACCCTGGAAGACTTCAAGGTAGAACATCAACTGGATGTGATCTTTCGGTCCACTGTACTTTCTACTCAATCTGAATCGACATATTCTGTAAAATCAAGTTCACACTGGAGGCATATCTCATATCATATCCAACTGTGTCTTAATACATGTTTTGTTGTTTCCGAGTGAGTCTATCTTGGTTGACTCATCACATTCACTGTATGGCGTGAATCAATTCTGGTGTTGACCAAATACATCAGTGATCCAATCAACTGTGGATTAGTCTCGTCTGAATCATCATCAATCGTCTTCTTTAAATCCATCATGGTGGATTTGTATTATGTCATACTTCTTTAATATTCCCACTGTATATTTCCCTTGAATAGGGAAAATTTCATCGGTCCTATGTCATACTTCTTATCCCAAGAAGTAGTGTATCGTACTCAGATCCTTTATGAAAATCAAAAGTCAATGCTTTCTTATTTTTCAACAACTAGGCTTTCTGAGTAAGTCATCAGGATCAAGTTCTCGTCACCAACAATGTATAGGTTTGGATCAACAAAACTCTTGATGAAATCCAAACTCATCAAGAATCTATTTATCCGATATAGTTTCCAACTCATGGACGGTGGCACAGATGGAAGTGAATCTGTTCACTAGGTCAAGTATCTCATCATGGACAAATCCCTCTGTTTATGAGAAACCTTTGTCTATGGATCTTGTTTTGTATTTCTTGATACTTCCATCAGATGTATGCTTGGTCTTATAGATCCACTTTGAATTTACCACAAACTTCCCTTTCCGGTCCCTGAATAATATCTTATGCATCATTCTTTAAGATGAATTGGTATTCTTCTATTATGGCATCTTTCCATATGGGTTCTCTTGTTTCTTCTCTAAGACAAGGAGTCTCAGCATCAATGAAGTGGCTCATGACTGAAGGATAGCTTGAAAAATCTCTTTTTGCTTTCTCGAAATGTGCCTTGAGAGGCTTGTATTCTTTTTTGCCTCTTTCATAGTGAGTCTAGGTAATCATTTTATGCCTTGCTACAATATCACTGAACATATCAACTGGATCAACTAGAATAATGTCTTTCTCCCTCTGAACTGTTGATGGGGGAGAATGTATAGTCTTACTATCAATCTCCATATAAGATTCTCTGAATCTTTGAAAGAATATATCTTCTTCAAGGACAATGTTTCTCCTTGTCTCAATTTGTCTATGACTAGGGATGTCAATCTGGGATGTCTTTGAATATTCACTGTATCCTTTCTTTCTAAAGGATCTAGCTTGGACTTCTTCTCTTTGGGTACATGAAGATACACTGGGCACCCAAATAACCTGAAGTGTTCAATATCAGGCTTCACTCTGGTGAAAGCTTCTATTCTGGTGAAGACTCTTGTTTTGAACATATACTGCGTCATGCATGCTTCTACCCATGAAATCATAGAAAGATTATGATCATGCATTATTGCATTGATTATCTCAAGGATGGTTCTATTCTTCCTCTTTCTCAAATATTTTTGACTCCCTCTGATTCAATGTGACTCCCTATGAAGGATAAGCATCTTCCTGTGTTCTTGACCTGTCTGGAACAAGAAAACAAGAGGAACCAAAACAAGAATGTCTCCTAAAGGAGAATAATGAGTACATCTCTAGAATCAAAAAAAATTAAGGATTGCTATCACAACTACAACACCTATTTGTGATGTAGCAAACTTTAGAAATATAAGTTAGAGGAATGACAATTACAACAATCAAACATGGAGTCTTCACTTCCAGTGTGTTGTTTTTATTTCAAGTCTCCTTCACTTAAGATAATAAGTGCTTTCTTTAACCTGTATTTTGTACTAGGACAATATTCTATCTTGACGGAAGGTTGGGTTAGAAAACAAACTCTACGATCTCAACTTTAATCTTGACCAAAGGTTATTATGATGGTCATAGCTTCAATATGCAACCTAGATCAAAATAATTTCATAAAAAATAGATTCATATCAGAATAATCAAACACGGGTTGCATTATTCCTCTGAATATGTTGGATCTTGAGATCCTTCAGGAGATATGGAAGAGATCCCTTCTCCTGCAAATACCATTTAAAGCTTAACAATTTAAAGATATGTGAGTACATACCTTTGATATCATTTGCAGGTAGGGGCACCATCTGGTAACAGCTGTAATAACTCTTTAAAAGACTTCAAGGGTGACTGCAACTAGTACAACAACTGATACTTCAACTGATACTGCAACTGATTATGAAACTGCAACTTAGGGTTTTATGAGGAAACCCTAATTATGATACAAGGGATAGATGCACTGAGCTAAGGTGAGTAAGCTCGTGCAGTCACATTTCTGAAAATCCAAAGTTTACCCCCTCAAACTTGACCAACAGATTTATGGACTGGTGCTTCTGGTTTTCTGGTACTTCTAGTTTTTTGGTACTTCTGGTACTCTGGTACTTCTGGTACTTTGTGAAAACTAGGGTTTCACTTTCGAGGAGAACTACCCATTGAAAAGGTTTGCTGAAGGTGCCAAGGAGTTTGTTGGGTTAGGGCACACTTTTCTAGATGGTTTTGAGGCTGAAACTCTTCTTCAATAAAAAGCCATAATTTTCTTGTACGACAACAATGATGTTTTTCCTTTGGCTTGTGAAGAATGCTTGTGCAATGGGTTCTTTCAAGACCTATGATCTGATGCCATGTTATTTTTTCATAGCATTAGGTTAAGCATGAATTTCATTCCATTTTAATAATTAACCATAACCATATATGCTGTAGCAACCAAGATCACATGAAGATGCACCATGCGCAAGAACACAAGATGTATCTTGGGAAACCATTCTCAAACAAGGGAGAAAAACCCAGCCAAAAACTTTTCTATAATATTCAAGAGAAATACCTTTACCACCAAGAAGATACTAGCACACAAGAGGGTGCATAAAATCTAGAAACCCTAGCGCCCAAGAAAGGTGCGCAACTTTGACCAAGAAGTGTACTTGCTGAAATTTCCAAAACTTACAAGTGAGTGTGTGTCTAAAAATGAAAGATTTCCTCTTACTTATATTAGAATTGTCCTATCAACTGAAGTGTCTATTGGCACAATAGGGCCGAGTTCACTTAGACATATTAGTTGTTTATTATTATAATAATTACTACTACTATTAATTATCTTTTACAGTTTATCTTTAGACACAATAAGATAGGGCCGACCTGTACCCTTTACACAATAACTAGGGTTACAGGTAGGTCCGACTCTTGAACAATATATATAGCAAAGGATATGATAAACCCACTATTGCTCATCCACTAGGGGCCACATCCATAGGGATGCCATAGACCTAAGTCACTGTATTACACAGATGAGCTAGGTCCTCACACGTGCACTTATGATCATCCATAGTCATGTATGCTCTACAGATATGCTTTCTCACTGCCACCAATAGGAGGATCATATGGAGTCTTCACATCAACTCTACTTCTATTCATAGGAGGCCATCACATCATCTTCGTTCTCATTCTCATGATGATGTGCCCAACACTTTTTGGGATTTCCCTAACTCAACAGATCACTCTTACATTGGATAATAATATAGAGTTCTTCTCTCTCACATCATGGAGGAGGCCATATACATTCCTATCCCCTGTCCCGGGCTGGAACCATGAACCCTTTATTAGGGGCTTTCTCTCAAGTTTGAAAGTTGAGAGTAAGACTTCACATAGCTTCTATATTCCACATCTCACAGGTTTGTAAGCCTGAGGATGTATCCTATAGTTGCATTCATTAACACTTGACATGATGGACTCCCTTGGGTTGATAATAGGGTCACGCCCAACTTCTAGCATAGATACTCAAACTGAGATTTTGCAAGCAGTTTAGTGAAGATATTAGCAATCTGATCTTTGGATGGAATATAATGTAAAGAAACAACAGTGTTGGTCACCTGGTCCTCAAGAAGTGATACTTGATGGGTATACGATTGGTCTTGGAATGAAATATAGGGTTCTTTGACATAATGATTTCACTAGTATTATCACAATGAATTGGGATCGGTGTAGTATATTTTACCTCCAAGTCTGCAAGTGTCTGAATCATCCACAATACTTGGGTACAACAAGTGGCAGCTGCAATGTATTCAACTTCTATAGTTGATAAGTAAATGGAACCTTGCTTCTTGCTTAACCATGATACAAGGGAATCTCCTAAGAAGAATGCACCTCCACTCATGCTTTTCCTTTTATCCACACAGTTAGCCCAATCAACATATGAATAGATTGATATTTGAAAATTATGATTCCTAGGATACCATAGGCCATAGTCCATTGTTCCTTTCAATTATCTGAATATTCTTTTGATAGCTAGCAAATGACTCTGTTTAGGTGCAGCCTGATACCTTCCTACCATTCCAACAACATGCATTATGTCTGGATGGGATGTTGTGATGTACAATAGGTTGCCTATCATAGACCTATATGAACTCTGATCAACACCGGGTGAATCATCATCCTTTTTGAATTTGCATCCAGTGACAATAGGTGTGGAATCTTCCATTTGAAACCTTTTCAACATTTCTCTTAAATCCTTCAGAGCTCTAAGTAATTTGTAGACCAAGGAAAAATGACAGTTCCCTTATCATAAAAATTTGAAATTCAAACTGCATGGTAGAAGAAAACCATTGTACCAATGAAGAATTATTGCTTCCGAAGATGATTTCATCTACATAGACCAACACAATGAGAAAATAATTACCCTATGTTTTGATATATAGATTGTTGTCAATTGTTCCTCTCTTGAAGCCTTTTTCTTGAAGATACTTATCCATTCTATAATACCAGGCACAAGGAGCTTGTTTCAACCCATATAAGGATTTCTTCATCTTGTAGACAAAGTCAGGGTTATCAGACAGTTGGAAACCCTCTGATTGTTCCATATAGACTTCTTCTTTTAGATCTCAATTTAGAAAAGCTGATTTGACATCCATTTGATAGACATTAAACTATTTATGACAAGCATATGCAAGGAACATTCTGATAGCTTCTAATATTGCTACAGGTGCAAATGTTTCATCAAAATCCAGTCCTTCTATTTGAGCATATCCTTTGTAGAGAAATCTAGCCTTATTTCTTACAATATTTCCTTGCTCATTCATCTTATTTTTGTAGACCCATTTTGATCCTATTACATTTTTATTTGTTGGTCTAGGAACGAATTCCCAAGTGTCATTCTTTTCAATCTGGTCGAGTTCCTCATTAATTGATTTTAACCAATTTGTGTCTTTACTGGTTTCATTAAATTTCTTGGGTTCCACCATGGATATGAAAGCCATATGATATTTCTCAGTGTCTTTGATTATCCTTCTCCTGGTTTGTACACCTTTGTCTTTCTCACCAATTATCTAACTTTCAGGATGATTCTTTCGAGTAATTTTGGAGGAAGGATTTGATGCTAATTGTTGTCCCGACTCTTCTTGTCTGGGTGTCTCTTCTCCATATGATTCTTAGAACTGTTCATATTCAATGTCAGTTGTGTCCTCTGTATTAGACTCAATATTTCTCACCTCTCTTACTGGAACTCCTTCATCAACCTTTAAATCAATGCAGTCAACTAATTTATGCAATCTTTTATTCAAGCATCTATATCTTTTACTATTGGTAGAATATCCTAAGAAGATGCCTTCACTAGCTCTATCATCATACTTGCCAAGGTTTTCATTATTATTCTTTATGTAGCACTTACTCTCAAAGAATTTGAAGTGTTTGATTGAAGCAAGTCTTCCATACCACAGTTCATAATGTGTCTTTTCACTATGTGGTCTGAGTTGGGCTTTGTTAAGAATATGGATTGTCGTGTGTATTGTTTCTACCCAATAGGTTTGACCAATGTTCTTCTCATTCATCATTGAACTGGCCATTTGCTGAACTATTCTATTTTTCCTTTCAACTACTCCATTTTGTTGTGGAGTTCCTGGGATTCTGTATTCTCTCTTAATCCCATGTTTATCACAAAATTCCTTGAAATCACTTGACATAAATTCTCCTCCTCTGTCTGATCTTACTGCCTTTAACCTCTTTCATGTTTGATTCTCAGTTAAAGCCTTAAATATTTTAAATTGCTCAAATGCTTCAACTTTTTCTTTGAGAAAAGAAACCCAAGTAAGTCTAGAGTAATCATCAATGATCAACATAAACTAGTTTTCCTTCCCTATGCCTTCCTGTCTTGATGGTCCACACAAATCCACATGAACTAATGGGAATGGTTTCTCTATTGAAGTAGAGCTCTTGGATTTAAACTCTTTTCTGGTTAGCTTTCCTACTTGGCAGGGTTTACACACAGAGTATTGTGGCTTTGATATTCTTGGAAGATCTTTTACTACCTCAATATTTTTGAGCTTGATTAAGTGGTGAAAGTTTCGATGTCCAAGTCTCCTATGCCATAACCAACTTTCATCATGTTTTATTAGATGACACTCTTCTTTATCTTCTTTCAGCACATATACATTATTTTTTTTCCTTATGCCTTTAGCCACCACTTGACCTGAGTTTACAGACTTTATCTTACAATCCTTGGAAGTGAAAACCACTTCACATACTTTGTCACACATTTTACTTACACTAAGAAAATTATCTTTCAGCCCATCTACAAGCAGAACATCCTAGGATTTTCCTTTACCATTACTCAGACTCACCATCCCTTTACCCTTGATTTTACCTGGTTCATCATTTCCAAAGGTTACATTTCCTATTTTGATTTTACTTAGAGACAAAAACTTATCCTTGTCTCCAGTCATGTGCTTGGAACATCCATTGTCTATATACCAGGGGTATTTTTGTTTTTGAGCTGAAATTACTAGACCACATTTTTCACTATCTTTCTTTTTCCATGTGCTGGTATTTATAGCTAAACGATTTATCCTTGGATCTGCCTTGTACTTCAGATGGCAGTTTATAGCTTTGTGGCTGAAGTTATGACAATTATAACATTCGAGCTCATTGTTCAGTAGGTCAAAGTGAGTGGTGCTACGTTGTTTATTAATTGGTTGCTTAGTTCTGTGTTGTAAATATTGTTTATTTCTTGACCTCCTCAGTTACATGTTTCTAAAATTAATTTGACAATTTACAATCTTATGACCAAAATTAGAATAGTAAAAATAGTAACCATGGAAGAAATTTCGGTACCTAAAGGATGGCCTTCTTCTTGGAATTTATTGCTCCATATTCCGATCTCTTTGTTTTTTATTAGGGATCATCTTGTCTTTATTAGCTTTTGGTGACAGAGTGATCTCATGGTATGATTGTCTACTGACTTGGAAGTTGATCATATTTACTGGTTCTTTGCTTTCCGTTTGTTTGTTGCTTGAACCATTTATATAACCTAAACCAGTCTTCAACAAAGGAGTTCTTTGTTTGCTCGGAATGTCATTTAGTTCTATTGTGGCTTTAATGCTTGGAATATTTTGGAGATACAATGTTTTAAACTTCTCCACCTCTTTTCTGGTTTTTACTACCTCTTCTTCCAAGGCTTCACATCTTGCCCTTTTTACTAATAACCGTTGTTTCAGAATGTCCTCTATTTTCTTTGCCTCTTCTAATTCCACTTTTAGCACGGAAAAGTCTTCGTCATGTTCTTTATTGTCTTTCTCGAACTGTATCAACAATTGTTTTTGCTTCTTATTCTTAGATATGAGTCTAGCAATTTCTTCTAGAGCACTGATCAATTCTCCTTCCAAGTCAACCACATCTTCTTCATCATCAACATCACTTCCTGTGATTTTATTATAACAATCCTCTTTGGACATAAGCATAAAGTCATTAATCTTATCTTCACAGGAAGATTCACTATCTTTGTCTTCTGAAGAGTAATCATTGTTTACACATAAATGTTTCTTTTTACCAAATCTCTTGGGTTTGTACTTCTTTTCACCTTAAGAATTCTGATCTTGTTTCTTGTGTGGACACTTAGATGCAAAGTGACCTATATTTCCACAGTTAAAACATTTGAAGGGAAATTTTCCTTGTTACTTTCCTGATCCTTTCGTTAGTCTTCTCACAAATTTTTCTTCAATTTCATTAGGCTCAAAATCCTCATTCTTATCTATTATAAATGATGCTTCTCTAGAGGTAGGTTTATATTTACATATCCTCATTTCATAGGCAATCAGATTTCTTAGGAGTTGGTCAATAGAAAGACCTTTTAGATCATTAAGTTCTTCTATAAAAGAGAGACCTTTGGGTTGAACCTATCTGGTAGAGATCTCAAAATTTTATGAACTAAAGAGACATCCTCAATTTGTTCACCAAGTCCTATCATTGCATTTACTTGTTCTTCAACTCTCAGAAAGTAATTCCCAATAGTTTCATCCTCTTTCATCTTTATTTGTTCAAACTATAATCTATAGGTTTGAATCTTGGCATCCTTTGCCTTCTCATTACCTTCATAACTACTGATGAGTTTGTCCCACATTTATTTGGCAGATTCTAAGTGCATAACTTTTACAAATTTTGTTTCTGCAAGCCCACTTAGAATAGAATTCATAGCCTTAGAGTTGAAACTGAATTCTAGCTTGTCATCCTTAGAAACTAGTACAACTGGCTTTACATAACCAGTCTCTACCACATCCCAGACATCTACACCTAGGGCCATTATGTAGGTTCTCATCCTAACTTTCTAGAAGGTGAAGTTTTTTGCACTGAACATGGGGGCCTTATTGGTTGAAGTTCCTTCATGGATATTCATGTTTAAGCTCTAGGATCTACCCTTAGATAAAAGGAACTGGCTCTGATACCAATTGTTGGAAAACTGAGAGGGGGGGGGGGAATCAGTTGTTACTGTGCTTAAACAATTATGCCCATTTTAAACTCTTTACAAAACAATCAATGATGATCACAATAATGCAGGGAAGTAAGAAATAGAATATTCAACATCAATCACACACATGAAATATACAGAGACAGATATTTCTTGAGGAAACCCATAAAGGGAAAAACCTCTTCTTCTTGATATGATAAGTAATATTTATTTTCTATACATTATCATTCTTATGAGCTTCAACTCCTCTTGAGGATACCACCCTGCCACCCTGGTTTTATTGGATGCAACCAGATGGAAGATACAACTCCCTGTGTTCAAGCACCCACTTGAAACTCTGAGGAAAACAATCCTCCCTAGCACCTCCCTACCACCCTGAAATATAAATATTTTCTTTCTTAAATTTAACATAGTGATACAACATTTATCAATGGCTTACCAGTCTCATCATTGTTCTTCTACACTGCTCTTCTCTGCCTACATCAGTGTCTTTTTGCTCTCATCCCATGCGCTTTGCTGGTTCACTACATTTTATGCTCTGTGCACCATCTATATTCTATGCGCTATGCCCCTGCATGCTCTTCACTATGCCATTGTTCTTCCCTATGGGTTGTTCACTGCATCTCTTCCTCACAACTGCATAGCTAACGAGCATAATCGCTTCACTTCTATGTTCTACATCTTTTTCTCACGTCGAGTCCTCTTCCTAATCATCATGGAAACTCTTCGCCTTCTTTGGCAGTTATGCTGAGTCTGTTCATCATCAATGGCTTATCCTGAGATTCTTTTCCTTCTCTGGTAGTGTGACACTTCGTCTTCTCTGTCATAGTTGGGCTTATCCTCTTTGTTGCAGTTACAGACTTCGACACTTTTCCATCTGTCAATTGTCTCTATGATCAGTCTTCATTCCACTGGAAGTTACCTAGAGACTCTTTATCTCCTCTGGTGATCACCCTGTAGCTCCTCGAATTCTCTGGTAGATACAATCACTCCATTGTTACAGTTATAGCCAGTCAATTATCGCTTCTTTGGCTTCTAATCCCCTTCCTTCATGTGACCATCAACGGTGACCAAACGTCTATTCAAAAGGCACTTCCCAATCTCCGTTTAGTGAGCGCTAGATCCTTTTCACGATATAACCTTGGGCTATGAACTTCACGTGACCAGGCAATTGTGGGCGCGTCCATAGGCAATTTGAGGGCAACCCGTTTTTCACCCCATAATTCACTACGAGCCTCAATGAATCCTTTCTCCAAAACCGTGGTTTTGATTGTGGCCTACTCATGAAAAATTAAGTCGCGAGCATGTTCTGGCCCTGTAATGCAACAAGACCGTCAATCTCACAATATTGATGATGCTCCTTCGATCAACGACTCTGATCTATCTTCCTTTCCTGCCTTCTTTCCTCTGTCCATGCCTGATCCTTAGTCTCAATGATCAGGTGACATGTGGCCCTCCAAACCAACAGACGAGATCGATTTCGCTTTTTGGGCTTTGGGAGTTTCGATTCTCAAACTCTGCTTGCTCCCAGAGCATTTCACTCGGAGTCCATGATCCAACGACATGTGTCCCTTTTGGATCGATGGTCACAATCCCCTGCGAGTCTCTAGACTTCGAAGATTTCAAATCTCAACCCGTTCTTTTTTCTGTACGTCAATCTTCCGAAGTTGTCAATCCACTGATGCATGTCCCTTTCGGATCAACAGTCGAGATCTCCTTCAGATATACGAAATTTGAAGATTTCAAATATCAAAACCCTTATTTACTTCGGAGTGATGTCACTTAGTTACGTCACTTGACGACGTGTCATGAGCCTAGTAGCTACCACGTGTCACTCAGATTTGTGATTTTCAGGTACCTGAAATGCCGAATCAACTTGACACTTGTCATTGTCTGATTGTGCCATGTGTCCTTGCTGACGTGGATCCTCATGTGGCACATGTTCTTCTCCTAGATCTAACGGTTGTCCTAAATCTCGCTGTAACCTCCTCGCGTCTTTACATCTGAGTTTTATCGCGCCATCTCTTCTGAGATTTTAGTCTTCATTCATTTATGTACTGCGCTTTCCTTTCTGAGTTGTGATATTTTCATAACTCACGCTATTCCTCCTGAGATTTTATTCCTTTTACACTCTCTGCCTGTAATCATGCCATCGTCACTGTTGTTCTTGCCATCAATGACAAGCACATGCTTTCCTATAAATCATGCCAACAAACATTTCATTTATAGAAAGACTTGGGTTGAACACTTGTAGCATATTCAACAGGTTATGCACACCCTACGATAGCACAAGCTATACTCCAAATTGAAAAAATTCTCCTTCGGCATGGACATGGTCCATTACCTAGGCTACATCATTGATCAACATGGCGTATATGTGGATCCAACCAAGATCCAAGTCATTCGTGACTGGCCAGCCCCAACCACACTCACTGAGCTTCAAATCTTCTTGGGCCTTGCCAATTTCTACCATAGGTTCGTGTTGGTATTCTCCCATATTGCATGGGCCCTTAGCCAAATAAACAAGGGGTGGTGTAAAGGCGAAATTTGTGTGGGGCCAGTCCCAAAAACAAGCGTTTGATGATTTGAATAAACTCTTGTGCTCATCCCCAGTACTTTCACTACCAGACCTACAACAACTGTTTGATATCGAGACAGATTCTTCAGACTATGTTGTGGGCACCTTTCTCACTCAGCACGACCACCCTATGGCCTATCATAGTGAGACACTATCATATGTTGTCTATAAATACCCGAATTATGAAAAAGAAATGTACTCCATTATGCAAGCCTGCCACTAGTGGAGAAATTACATTCTTTGGAAGGAGAAGGTCATCGACACTGATCATAAGCCACTACAATTCATGTAGACACAAGGAAAATTGTAGAATGACCGCCATCAAAAGTGGTCCACATACTTGTAGCAATTCCACCTCAACATCAAGTATAAAACATGAAGCACCAATCACGTCGTTAATTGCCTCAGTAGACTGCCAGTCATGACACTCACCATGGTGTTAGACTCTTGTGGCCATGAGACCTCTGGATGGCCCCAACTCTATGAGATAGAACCAGACTTCGCCACCACCTACCAAATGTTGGGTGCCAAACCAGTTGTCGATAATTTCCATCTTCAGGATGAGTTGTTGTGTCATCTGGGCCATATCCTGCTCCAACTAAATATGAAAAAGCCACCCGGTTGACTGAGAGGATCCAACACATCCACCAACAGGTTTAGGATATCCTACAAAAGTCCACTAACAAGTACAAGCAGTGCCATGATCAACATCGGGTGCCACATAAGTTTCAAGTGGGAGACAAAGTTTGGTTGCACTTGCAGAAAGAACTCCTTACAGGACCCCATCGGAAGCTTTGCCCACTCCGTTATGGGCCATACACCATCACCAAGTTTGTGGGGGATAATTATTTTGAGCTCAACATTCCTCCTTTCCTTGTCCTGCACCTAGTGTTCAACGTGGATCTCCTCTGCCCTTATTTCCCACCATTATTGGACACCTCAGAAGTAGCAGAACAACTGACAGCAACAGAGCTCAACCCCGACTGCATACAATAGGAATCTAGTCATCATATTGTGGACACACATATCAAGGGAACTCAACAGCAAAGGATCCAACTTTATCGAGTCATCAAAGCAGGCCAACTCCTGCACCAAAGCAAGTGGCTCACCCGGGCCCAAATTCAGTAGAATTTTCCTCATCTGATGGGGGAACTTAACGAAATGGAGACCATTTGTTCCTAAGGAGGGAGGTTTGATCCTGGTGGATATCGATGGCCACCCACCTTTTCCAACTGGCTCAAAACAAATTTCTGGCAATTTTGGTAATTTACTATTTTTAGCAATTTTTCACTTCTGGAGCCGTTTTGAGGCCCTAAACGATGTTTTTTGGGAACTTGAGGAGAAATATGTAAGTTTCTTTGATATTTCCCCCAAAATGAATCTCCTCGATGATACCTTTTCAACAGGATATCATACAACTAATATATAGATTGTATGTAAAAGTTACGACCCTAGGAAGTTGATGTACTAACTTACCCAAACGGGGCCCACATGACTTTTGGCGCTTCATCTCCTAGGGTTACGTTTTTGGATATTTGGGGGTTTTGTCATTCCTGTTTATTGGAAAAATTCCTTCAGAGCCTCATTGTAATCATATTCTTGCGAATGAGCACCGTCGTCACATCTCTTCTCAGAGATAAGCTGCCACCATTCCAGCAAGCTTGTTTCCACTGCATTTTACAGTTTCAACTTATTTCCTTATTGACTAGAAAACCAGTTTTACTATATCTCTGTTATTTTGTGTTAAGAACTTGTTAATAATATGTATTCATTTTTTTCTTCTCATAAATTCGGATCATTCATGTTTGGTTTTGTTCCTCCTTTTGGCTTCCTTCAAATAGTGGCCCTTGGCTCAAAAGATATGGATCCCCGTGAGCTCTGGAATATGCATCTCTCTCCAATGTCATGAGAGATCATTCAATGAGATAATTAGCTCCTTCCAAAACCACTTTGAATATTCCCACAAATTAGAATGTTGTTAGGCAACAGAAGCAAAAACGTAACAAGATTATAATAGCAAAGAATATAAAACCAAGATTAAACCAAGAAAAACAATCACAAATTGAAATAATGATTTACATGGAAACCCAATATGGGAAAAAACATAGGGAAATGATAATCAATATTCTTATTATTCAAGGGAGAATTACAATATCCAACCCATGCATACAACCATCCTCTCCTCTCTACACACACACCGCACTCCACAATATTGTGTCTTGCTCACACACTACACTACATTTCACTTTCACCTCTATGGGTATGCTTGTATATATAACATATATCACACAGTTACACGAAATGATCATAAATAGATCAAATAGATACACAACTTGTTCACTGAAGAGTGGATGCATGCACAATCTAAATATAGTTGCATGCATGTGCATGTGACTGCATGGGAAATTCGTTGGCATGTTTCCAACAATCTCCACCTTGACAACAATTTACCTAATATATCATGCCCAAATTTATTCATCACCTTTATTGAAAGCCAAGAGAATCCAAAAATCATCACAACTCCACAAATTCTCTAATAGTACTGTTACGTGAACATGTATGCCTAATTCATTCCTGTATGGACCATTCTGCCTCCATCAGTAACCTGTCTTATAAGTCGATGCACTTGTCCATTTTGATACGCTGGACTATTATTCAAATGAAAAACACTGTGATTACCACATAAGACCTCATATTATACTTGTCTAAACTGAAACAATAGATCCTTGCATTCTTGCAAGACATAACTTGAGGTAGGTCTCCTCTTGTCCAAATCTCATGAATCACAACAACATACTAAATCACTGCGATCATTGTAGGTGATACTTGCGCTTCTATGTTTGAAGCACCCATTTCCATGCTCTTCACCTAGTTTTTCCATGTGTGTACTGAAAACACCAACTGCATGTGAAATGTTGACCATTTCCCATCGCGATCATCAAACTTCCTACTAACATATAATATTCTAGACATATAACCCTTTTCTTCTTCATTAGTTAGGACATAAACCCGAAGAAAACTTACAATGGAAAGCCAAAGGTATTTTATTGGTTTCACATTATTCATACCTAATTTCATGAGTATCTTCACCACATACTTCTATTGTGATAACCGAGCTTACCATATTTCATGTCTATGTGTATTTCCATGCCCAATATTTATTTTGTTGCTCCCATATCCTTCATAACAAACATCCTAACAAACTGATCCAACCTGTTGACCTCAACCATGTTTGTGCTTGCAACAAGCATAACACATAACACCAAGATAATGAATATACCATAAACACAATGGTTAAACTCACTTATTGTAAAATTTGTCTCACCATGAAGGAATCAAACATCTTGTACCATTTGTCTGAAATGCTTTAGGCCATACAATGATTCTTGAGTTTGAAAACAAATATTATGTTGCGATCCTTAACTAACCATTATGGTTGTTCCATATACATCCCCTTATCCAACAAACTCCATGTAAAACAATTTTAACATCTAGTTGTACTAACACAACTAGTGCTAACACAACATGAATAGAAACAAGATTTTAACAACTGGAGAGAAACCTTCATGGAAATCAATACCTTCCAAACACCCTTCTACTACCGGTCATTCTTTGAACCTTTCATATTTTACTATGTCTGATTTTATAAAAGGAGATTCATCAAACACTGCATCTCTATCCATGATGATTTTGTGGGTAGTGGGATCCCACATTATGCATCCCTTAACATGTTGATTAAAAACATAAGCATCACAACCGGATAATTTCACATTTGAGTAATCATCAGATGACATGTTCATACCTCTTTCGAAATATTCCATTCTTATGCAACTGATGGTGATTGAGTTACCAGATAGCAGAAGCGCTTCTTTCCACAACTATTGTTGCAACTTGGCATTACTAAACATGCCTATTCGATCCCAACTTCCCTGCAATACTTTCCAAGTTCCATGGATATGAACCTACCTTTATCATATATTTTCAAACACTTGATTGACCTAGCAACATATATACCGTTCTACGAACCCACCTTTCTAACCTAAACACACCGATCCACCTCAAACTTTGCATTCAAACAAATTCGACCAAATCCAACCAAACCAACCCAAGTGAACCTTTTCCGCTCACATCCAAGGACTTCACACTGGAGTCTCAATGCTCCATATTAACATGAACATTACCTTGACCAAATCTGGCCAACTAATCCTTCATTTCTTACCTCCAATCCCGTTTACAATGGAGTTCACCAAGCCTTTTATAGGATTCATTACATCCAATCCATGGACACAATACCACAAGATACCCAAAAAACATGGACCCGAAAAACCACCTACTTTGACCTAAAAAACAGATTTAACTCATTAACTCTTTCACCAAGTTAAGACTAAATCAACATACATGCCCCCCTCACATATTCAATCTACCTAAATCCATGTATAGAATTTTCATAGGTGACCCAATAAACTAGGGGTACACATGCCTGTCGAGGTCTTACAGACATATTATCATTTACATGCAATCAATAATTTTTACAACTCCAAAGTAAACACAATTTTTTTTTATTTCACGGTGACTCAACCATCACCACCCTACAACTTCTATGTGAACACAGGTGGTGAGACACAACAGACAGATAAAAATTCATCAACTATACATGAACCTGAAGTTGCTGCAGTTGAATTTTCTTCTATTTTGGGGCCTCTTTAGATGCTTGTTGTCTTTTCTAACAATCCTTCTTGAGATGCCTAGATTTTCCACAAAACCAACATTTCCCTTACCCTTACTGTCTTTTGACTTAGAACTGGTTGTAACTTTCTGATCTTTCCCTCCTTTTGTAGATTGGCCTCTGATCACCATTGCTTCTATTGTATAGGTTTATTTACTAGATATTCTCCTCATTTCCTCAGACAATAGAGCTCCCACAACAATGTCATAATGAATGGCATTTGTTGAACTTTACCACATAGATTTGACCATATGATCCCAAGACTTAGGGAACAATCACAATAGCGTAACTTGCTTGTCCTCATCTCCGTACTTTACTTCCATACTAGATAATTGACAAATTAGAGTATTGAAAATATTTAAGTTATCAACAATTTTTGTACCTTCTTTCATCCGTAAGATGTACAATTGCCTCTTTAAGAAGATTTCATTTGTTAAGGACTTTGTCCTATATAGACTCTCCAGTTTGTTCCACAAACTTGTTGTTGTCTGCTCTTCAACGATGTTAAACAACACTTCATCTACCAGACACAAACGAATGGTACCAAGGTCTCTTGCATCCAAATCTTCCCAATCCTCGTTTTTCATGCTTGTCGATTTCTTTGTCTTTCCGGCCAAATCCTTTTGCAATCCTTGTTACACAAAAAGATCCCGCATCTTGAGCTTCCATAGCACAAATCTAATCTTACCATTGAATTTATCCACCTCAAACTTAGAACTCTACACTTTCTCCATAACCTCCCAAACCATATCTTATACTAAACTGAGCTCTTTTAAAATGGATGAAGAATCTTAAAATCCAAGATTGAATTCAAAAAAAATGTTTTAAGCTCCTTAAATATAACTTAAAAAAAAAGGTATATCTTAAAAAACCCTTTTTTAAAAAATATTCACCTTATACCATTCTCCACCCATATTCTCCACCCATATAAAGGAGATTCGTCACATATTATACCATGTGCATAATAAAAAATAAAAAATAGTACACCTCACCTTTTTTCCATAAAAAACTCACATGTATTAGTCCCTTCCTCAAGCGAGGGACTATAGCAACGACTTGGAGGTCAACTATCGTTGACTCAGTATTACATGGGTTGTTTTGTCGTATTAATAGGTGCTTTTTGGAGTAAGAGTATAACTTTCCACTAAGTTTTTTGTAAGTTTTGTGAAAAGCATGTATTATTTCCAATTTTTTTGGAAAGTAAAATTTTTATTTTATTTTTTCAAATAAAACCATTGAATTTTTTATTGGTTTGCTCACTATGAATTGACTTAATTAGCCCTGGTGTGTGCTAATTTATTTTTTACATTTGTATGATTTGACTTAATTAGCCCTAGTGTGTGCTAATTTATTTTTTACATTTGTATGATTTGACTTAATTAGCCTTAGTGTGTGCTAATTTATTTTTTATATTTGTATGGGTTTAAAAATAATTATAAAAAAAAATTCTAATTGGTTGGAACTACACATGCCATCATTGCACTACACTTCTTACATGCCATCATTGAGCTATGGTGCCACTTTGCCTCAACCTTTTTCCACCACTACCTTCTACCACCACTAAAATTGTTTGTTGCCTCGACCTTTTCGCCTCCTCAGCGCTCAATGGCTATCTGCATGAATATTTCCCTGTTCTCCTTCACTGAATGCCACAATCTAATGTCATGAAAGTCTTCCACCTAATGCCATGGTATAACATAAATCCATCAAGATTAATGACTGGTCATCCTTCCATTTGAAAGATGATTTCCTTGAGATTTGGCCCGAGCTCCTAGATACAGAACTTACTATACTTCATCGTATTTCCCCATCTATTTTTGGAAGATCCAACACGAAGAGAAAATACCCACCACAAAGAGTGAAGGTGTGACTTTGAAAATATCTTCATCTATACAAAAATTTCCCTTCCGCCCCTCCGTAGACCCTACAAATTCACCTTAAAGTCCTTCTAATTCTTAAAGTTGAACTGAAACAACCCCTGCAATTTTACCTTAAAGTCCTTTGACTTCTTACAGATGAACCAAAATAGCATGGTGATCTCCTCTAGTTTCTACATGATTATCAACACCGGTTGAGTCAACGTGAAGCTCGATTCCTTCTCCTGCTTCACATCATTATTCTTGAACATCATGGAGAGACTGAACCCTGGAGAGTGGGAGATGATGTCGAAGGCATTGAGGCAAGTTAGGTCAAAAGGTAGAGTCAACATTGTCCAGCTCGAGGGTGGAGAAGGAGGAGTCAACATCGTCGAGGAGTGAAACATCGATATCATTATTGGCTTGTGGGGGCTTGAAGCCCCGGAGAAACCAATGAACCTTCGTCGGTTGTTGGACTATTATCTTCATCCGAGGGTGTGGAGGAGGTCATATTTCCTGAACTTCTTCGGTAATGTGCTCAATCTGTAATCAGAGACCTTCACGTCCCCATTGTTGTCTAATAACAAGTTCTTCGGCTTCAAGTCTCGGTGGTACACACCCCGTCTGTGACAGAAGTCAACTGTGCTTATCAGTTGTTGAAAATGCTTCCTCGCCTCCTCTTCCCTCAATCTCCCCTTGTGGACAACCCAGTTGAAGAGATCCATGCCATTAACGTACTCCATGACGATGTAAATATTCGACTTGGTTGAATCCAACAACAAGATACTCTGTAAAACGAATCAAGTTGTTCAAAAACCCGTTAGTCACACAGTTGTTCATAGATGTTCTTTCCATCTCACACAGCTTGTATGCATCCTCTGTGGCTTCAATGGTGTCAGTTGTGACCTATATTCAATAAATAAATATAAACATTGTACTCACATTTTTCATGTCTTTGCTCGACATTGAAAATCGTGGTGGGCTAGATGGAGGCTCAGTTGAGCCTGTCGATAGGCATATCCACAGGTGCTCTACGAATTTTTCCCATTAAATCCTGAGGAAAATCTTGAGAGGATCCTATAATCCAACATCATCTTCCAAGCTCAAGGAAACAGAGCAATTCAACATGGCCTGCAAAGAGAAAGTGATCCTCAAAATTTCCCTAGAGTTCCCAGAGTAAATCTGGTGGCCTTGAGATCTTCATCACTCCCCATCAATTCTATGAACTTAGGGTAACCCTATGACACAGGAGCACGTGCATGAATGATCAAGAACATGACCATAGAACCCTTACCTATGAGGCCATGCCATGGGCACTAGTGTTTCTAGAAGACCCATTGCGAACACTACTTCCCAACTAGTGGAGGTTCACGGGTGACCGCTGCCACTAGCTCTGATTCCAAAATGAAGCTAGCTTTGATTCTAAAACGAAAATGACATCTAGGTTCCTAAAAACTTTGATAGGTGTTTTGACGCATGCTTCCATGTAAATCTCATCTTATATACTCGATTGATATTCTAAGTTGGCACATAAATAGAGGATTGTTTAAATGTATTGTATGTATTGTGGCAACAACAATGCTCAGTAAGGGCTTAGACAGATGTTGGAGTGTTTAAAAAACTTGAAAAGAATATTTCTTAATTTCCTAAGCATGCCAGATCAGGGAAATTAACAGTAACCGATACAGTATCACCCAATTCAAACTGTCCCAAAACGACGCCAGATAGACATCCCAATCAACAAACTAATTTAATAATCAACAAGTGCATCATATATTGGCTTCCACGCCAATACTTGAACAACCCCATTTCAAAAATAAAACGCTGCACTCTCTGTAAACTATTTAAACATAAACTTGGATTACCCTCTTACTACTCCACTCTAACTTCTACTGTATTGTGCATGCAAACTTATATACATAAAAACTTGGTCTCCCCACAGAACCAGTAGCAATGCTTCTCCTAGACGATTTCACTTTCTTTAATAAATGATAAATCGTCTATATGCCTTATCAAACAAAGATACATAATCAACAAGTACATTTTTGTTGTTTCTACAATTTTCCAATAGTAATTAGTTCTTTATACTGACAAAACATGAGAGACGATTTAAAATTTTGTTAGGTTTATCATTAAAATAGTATGTGAAGCCCATGTTGGTTGTGGAGCCTGATTATCTTCCTGATTTAGAGGTCTTTGCTTTCAGTTGTGTCTATACCCCATGAAGTATTTACACCCCAGATGTATGTACACTCTTCCACGTGGGGGAGTGCAGAGGGGGGGTACCTCCTCTG
>JASDQU010439453.1:24793-44623 GCA_032191745.1 Picea mariana
CCTTGTAAAAGTATATGTAATTTCATTGTAAATCTGGACCGTTCATTATAAGGTCGCAGATCTAACGGTAGAGATTATGTTAGGGTTTTTTGCCCTAGAAGGCAACCCTCTTTTATGAGGGAAATGTATTGCGGCTATGGATTGATGGTGAATATTGTATTCTGAGAGAGGAGACTGTGAGAAAAAGAAGAGGAAGTTACAGGGGGTTTTGCTGTAGGTTGTATCCCTTCATTTGCTGGATAATAATAAAGAAAGGACCTGGCAATTTCTCTGGTGGACGTAGACCACACTGGGTGAACCACGTAAATCTGTGTCTCTCTTGTATTGTGTGTCTTCTGTGTTCTTTGTTTCTGCATTTGTTTTATATTATTGCTCCGCGGTCCTGTTTTCTAACAGCCCAGAACAAAATAAATTTAAAATTATATTAAAAATATTTTAAAACATCATTAAAACTAATAATATACTTGAATTTGTTAATTTTGTGATCAAAATAATATATAAAATTTAGTGTAAAAATAATTTTGAAATGATATTAAATAACTACAAAGTAAATTTCTCATCTTTAATTTTCAACCCCAAAGAATCTATAGATTTCGGGTGGATTTAAATTTAAAAACTCTATTTTATATAAATAATGAATCACGTTTGATGCAGCATATGTATTCTTATTATTTTACTCATATTTCTAATTTAGGATGGAGAAGATCTTCAGAAATTGATTGTATGCAAAGTAGAGTGGCTTGCAAGATCTTTGGAAGGTAAAACAAATATCCAATTCCAGAAATCAAGTTTAATGTTTTTTTGATTTTTCCGAATATCCTATAATTAGCTTTTCCCAATACGGAAGTCCTCCCGTTTGATGTAATCACATCTTAGCTTTTAGTACTAGTACTACAGGATGTGGGAATAATTGTTCGCTTGTACTTTTTCTTATGCTAATATTTTGTTTTTCTTACTCTGTAGGGTGCGTCATAGAAAAGAATCTATACACGAGGAAAGTGACAATGATAATGTCTCCACAGGTTACGCATGTGTGTTGCATTCAAAAGCTAGTGAAGAAATTTGGTAAGTATCAAACGAAACAAATTATTTTTTTTTTAATATTTATATTGTTTTAATTGTTAGGTTACAAATGCTTCTTAAAATTAAAATCTAGCCTTTGAGAGAGACTAAAAATAGTACCTCATTAATTTATTATTATTTTGTTGCTTAGTAGTGGAAAAATATAGTTGTTCTGCACAAACAAATGGCACCCATCCCCAACATGCATGCGGGTGTCCCCGATGTTCATGCCCACCGAAAAGGGATATATTTAATATGTATGTTCTCATGCCTGTCGGTGGAAGGGAAGTATGGGTCACAAAAAGGTAGAACACCGTCTCTAACTAACTAATGTGCCGACTTCCCACACACATATTGATTAGGTCGATTCATTATCGTAGGAATGGAGAAGAACCATTCCTCCCCATCCCCGAAACCTAAATCTTGGATCACACTTCTTTAACTACCTTTGGTTTCAAAGTCAATTTTTTTCCCACTTAAATGAAATCCTTTCTTTTATTGCCTACCCAACCCCACCGCCTTTACCTTTTATTCCTGGCTTTGAAACCCTATTTTTTCTCTCTTAATAACGGGTTTGTCTTTAACGGTAAATCTTATACCTATTGAAAGTCTCCTTTTTACTAAAATGTTTTATTTTGTAATTGATATTAGTTATTAGCAATGGAAGTTAGTCATAAATCTTATGATTGTTGAAAATGGCTTATTTGTATTTTATTCCGTTGATTTTCTCATTGTTTGGCATTTATTTTTTGTGTAGTGATAGCAAATGTGATGAATGTTGAAACGAAATTTTAAAAAACATGAGACTAAATTAAAAAATAAACGTGAGCATGCTCAAGTTGACTCGTACCTTTTCCATAATTATCATAAAATATGATTTTTCTTGATTTATTTGAAAGATACTTCTTGTATGAACTTATTTGGCATTTATATGAGTTGTCTTATTAGTTCTTTCCATAGGAATAGAGGGACTATAGCGATCGATTATTCGTTGACCTCGTATTAGTTTGTCCTTTTACCAGAAATATTTGCATAATATCTATTGTTGGAGCTAGGGAACTAAAAACATTCTTTTTTATATAATAAAAGGTACCATATATGTAATGATATGATTGGATAATAGATTGGGGGTCTTATTGTCGGCTTTGCTATTACCAATGTTTTATATGGTACCATATCCAAACTTTTTTATCGTCTATAGTATTTTTGAATCATATATTTTTCTTATGCATTGCTTGAAGGTCGATTAATGCTAGCATTATTTTGAATGTTTGTCTTAGCATTTTCTGCTAGCTAAATTTATCCCAATGTTTGATATGCTAGCATATCCAAAGTCCGTCCTTCGAACACATTCTTTACTCTTCGAACTATTGTTACATAAATTATAATAATAAAAAAAATTGGTACATCAGAGACCTGCCACACTGCATTCTTTCTTAAATGTTCACATACATTTCTGTTAGACTTAAATGTTTACCTAACAGGCTTTACGACATTGAATGTTTACTTACCAGGCTTGTTACAATACATTTTATTCCCTTTTTTATATATGCAATGTTCCCTGTAGTCAATTTGGGCAATATTGTACTTCAACAGTATTGTTGGTTCACTAGTTCATGCTTGCTTCTTGCATCTTTACTGATTTCTTAGTTTCCTATTCTTGTTGTTCTTGTTTTCCTGTTTGTCTTGTTGCAGTTTGCACGTTTGGGGTTCTGCAACCGTGATTGCAATTTTGACATTCTTGGTCGACTGGTTGGTGCTTGCTTCTTTGTTCGCTGGATATTGTTTATTGTTGTTTGATTTGACTTTCCATGGTTGGGGTCCTGTGGCTATAGTTGGGCCTTTGGGTCCTTCTTAATTGGGTTTTTATTTACTTCTTGTATATGCAATGTTCTCTGCAGTCAATTTGGGAAATATTGTACTTCAGTGGTGTTGTTGATTCATTGGTTCATGCTTGCTTCTTGCATTTCCATTGATTTTGTGTTTGCCTATTGTTGTTTTTCTTTATTTCCTATTCGTCTTGTTGTAGTTTGCATGTTTGGGGTTATAAAACCATGATTGGAACTACGAAATTCCCGATTGATTGGTTGGTGCTTGCTTCTTTTTTCTTTGGATTTTGTTTATTATTGTTTGCTTCGACTTTGCAGGGTTCGGGTCCCATGGCTGCAATTGGGCCTTTTGGTTCTTCTTAACTGGGTTTCTATTTGATGCTTACTATTGTTTTCCTAAGGCTTGCAATGTTGGGGTGTTGCACCTGAAATTAAATCTGTTGTTACATTACTTTGCAGTTGGTTGCCCATAAAATAGTATTAAGATAACATAACATGCAAAATTTTGCAATCGATGTAAATTGCATCTCTTACGGCTTCAACCAGAGTTCGTCCGGCTCCAGCTATATTTCATAGTTGGCAATGATTTTTCCATGGTTTATGTCTTACTATGGTTTCATAGTTATGAGAGTAAGTGTTGTTATCTGAGCGATATAGTTATTCTCTCATATGTTTTTTCCCTCTTTGTAAACCTTCCCATTTTTTACCTTTTGTTCTTCCACTCTATTATACGTTCCCGGTTCTGTACTTTCTCACACTTTTGTGCTGGCAGGTTCCCGATGTGGAGAAATGGAAAATTGTTATCTCCATCTATATCTTGGCATCACGATTCTGACTAACCGTCGTTCGGTTGCATACTTAGCCAATTTTATGGACACGGCTTCATGGATAGGTACTATTGAACTATGGTAACTCGTGTTCGATGTATACATCTTGCACCCATAACTTCTGTTCTCTACAATTCGACCCCGCACTCCTCGAACTCCCAGCCCTCCATCTGCCTATGATGATTTTGTCTATCCGACCTGCCTTTCCATACTTAGCCAACTTTTCAAAGTTCTGTGGGTTCATGCCTTCCCATGTTTAGAAAATTTTAAAAGAATTTGTCGCTCCCTTCCATCCCCGTTACCTTCCTCCCTTCCCAATGGACATTAATTATTCTTTAAAAAGTGACAAATGACAAGACAGATTCGAAAAGATTGTCCTTAATAAGCGGAAAGGTAGAGGACATCTCCCATTAAAATGCATAGACAAGCGACATTTTGAGTTTTCCAAACAAAAAAAAATACTAGGTCTTTTATTTTTGTAAAGGCTTCATTGTAATAATAGTGCAAAAGTGTACTACCTCGCTGCCACCCACGAACATATCATCCACAGAGGCCTTGATGTCATGTCCCTCTTTAATACTGTGCATATGTTAGATGTTGTCAGATTTGAGAATCTACTCAAATATGGGAATGTTAATACGTGCTATTAGTCACTATTCAACGCACATATTCGAAAATATTGGCATTAATAAGAGAAAATATCGAGAACATCTGTCATTAAGATGAATTAACCCAAAATCTATGGAAGATCATACTGTCATCCTCCAGCATTGCTTTTAAATACTTATTGCCATTTTTCTCTATCATCAAAGAGTTGGGCTTTAGGGTGCCTTCGTTATAATGTTCCTGGTGATGGACATGTAAGACAACTTAGAGATGCCATTGAGGCCCAAATGAAATAATATAGACTGGTCTTATGTGATGTGGGATTTGAGACAAAAACAAACTCTGTTATCAAACAGAAACTCAGACAGGGGGGGGGGGAAACAAGTATCTTCTGATTGTTTTTCTCTCTGTATTCGATGCTTTGGTTGGTTGAAAAGCCTTCTTCGATATTTTTTTGTTGATATTCTTTGTTTTCTTCCTGGGAGTTGGAATGGATTTTCAGGTCATGTGCAAAAAACTCCTTCGTTGAAGTATATAGTTTCTTCCAGCAACACAGGTTTGGCAAGTGTATCGAATTCTGCAGAGCACAAATGCGATTTGTAGCATTTGATACACTTGCCAGACCTGTGTTTCCGGAAGAAGTGATGTACTTCAATGAAAGAAAATTTTCCAGCTGGGTTGGATGTTCCTTCCAATTTAATGTAATAAAACAAAGAAGTTCAACATACAAATCTTCAGGCAACTTTTCAACCAAACAAATGATAGAGTACAGGGAGAATAATAGTCACAACATACTTGAATTTTTTTCCCTCTCTCGACTTTTGTTACCTAACAGGATTAGTTTCCCCCATATCTGACGTCACATAAAACGAATCTCTCGACTTTGAACTAGGCCTAAATAACATTTCTAAGTTGTCTCAGATGTCAATGATCAGGAACATTACATGGAAGGCACATTAAACCCCAATTTTTCGACGACAGAGGGAAATTAATAATTAATAAAGAATGGAATGTTGAATGACCAGGCAATGCAAGCAGGCCATATCTATAAGATACAGACTATTCAAAAAATTGGGATAGAACTAGTTGGCAAAACCAATTAATTCCAAGCCCCAGAATTGATATTCAACTCGTTATTTTTAACAAATCAAGGATTTGATCGTCAAGAAGACTGTCAACAAGCTTCATTATTGTACATATTTTTTATTGGTCAGTGGCAGGCCAAATCGCAATCGTTGTGGAAAATAATCTCAGCTGTATTTTGTAACCCATCTTATTTGAATATAGAATATTTGCGGTTTTTTTTTTATGGTGTTTTCCAATCTCTGGTATTTCTTTTAATTATATTTTGTGCCTTTTTCCTGTGTTATTATAGTAAATTGGAAGGAATGTCCAACCCATCTAGGAAATGTTCTTCTGTTGAAGTACATGACTTCTTCCGGCAACACAAGTCTAGCAAGTGTATCAAATGTTGCAGATCGCATCAAAATATATCTTTCTTCGTAGGGGTGGCAGACATGGCGGCCCACAGAAAGTTCTGGAATGTTCGGAGGTGACGCCAAATATTACTCCATGCCCAAATACACTAAGGGGGAAATTATAAAATTGGATACCAACCAACGTGAGAAACTTTATTGGCATTTGAATCAATATTATGAAATTACAAAACATTTTATGCCAAAGTTGTAACAAAATTGAGAGACAATCAATTTCTATGTCAAATAGTGTTGACGAACCTATGGATGCAGAAAGAGACTTGACATACAATCACCTTCAAGCATTGACATAGGCGGTGACCCCAGGCTCTAGATAGCTTCGGCCTTGGACATTGACATTGGTGGTGGAAATGGGAACAATGTTACTGACTACACTGCAAGGCACCTTAAACCACAAGTTTTTGGTGACAGAGGGAAATTAATAATTAACAAAGAATGGAATGTTGAATAACCAGCCAGTATAAGCAGGCCATATCTAGAAGAGAAATACTATTTAAAAAAATGGGATAGAACTAGTTGGCAGCACCAATTAAGTCCAAGCCCCATAATTGATATTCAAGTCGTTGTTTTTAACGAATCAAGGATTTGATCGTCAAGAAGACTGTCAACAAGCTTCATTATTGTACATATTTTTTATTGGTCGGCGACAGGCCAAATCACAATCATTGTGGCAAATAATCTTAGCTATGTTTTGTAACCCTTGTTATTTGAATATAGAATATTTGTAGTTTTATTTTTTTTATGGTGTTTTCCAATCTCTGGTATTGCTTTTCATTCTATTTTGTGACTTTTTCCCATTTGTCATTAAACATGGATGACAAGCTTTTATTTTTGTTGCCCAATACTTCAATTTAAATAAAGGCCACTCTGTTCATTCCTTACATTTTACATGGAAGAATAATCTGTCATAGGCCATATTTTATTTTCAAGAGAATCAGTAAGACTGATTGGTCTATTCTTCACAGAACCATGTTCCTTAAAGAAAGAAATTGGAGGACCCGTCCTGGTTTCATTCTTTGGGTCCCATAAATAGAATGAATTAATGACTTACAACAAGGCAACTGAAGTGTTGATGCCATGTTCCTATTCAGTATCTTTCATATATTGCAACTTCTTCTATTTGGAATAGCTATAAAAACTTGTCGAAAACATTGGCATTAATAAACGAAAAAAATGGATTTTCTTTTGCCAGATACTTAGCCCTTTTCCCCTTTTCTTCTTCCCGTCCATTATCTCTTTCTGTTATATAATTAGTCATCTTTTTATGATCGCGGGTTGTAGGTTTGGCGAGATGACATATCTTCATCTCCATCTGTATCCTCTCATGACGAATCCGACCGACCGTTGTTCCTTTCCATACTTAGTCAATTTTATGGGTGCGGTTGTCGGGTTGGCGCATACGAACTCGCCTTTTCTTCTTCCCATACATTATCACTTTTTGTTTATATACTTAGTCACCTTTCTCTGATATCCAGTTCCAGGGTTGGCGGGTTGTCATATCTTCATCTCCATCTATATCCCCACATGGCGAATCCATCTGACCTTTTTTCCTTTCCATACCTAGCCAATTTTATAGCCTTAGTTGCCAGGTTGGCACTTACAAACTCTGTTTCTTATTGTTCTGTGATATACATATTGCACTCAAATCATCCTTCATCTACAATTCCACTGCGAGCTCCTCGTATACAATAACTTATTTCAAGGTATCTGTCGCTACCTTCCATCCCCACTAACTTCGTGTCCTTCCTAATATACATTAGCTATGCTCTTACTAGTGACAACTGAACACACTGGTATGAAAGAATTAGCAGCCAATCCTCCTCCATATATAGATTGACTACTGGACTCTGACATCATCCCCTCTTTCATGTTACACATTATGCATTCAAATGTTCCGAGCTATACAATTTGGCCATCGGGGCCTCATGTGTTCTGGAGAAACCTTGTCACCCTATTTTGGATCCTCGCGTTGGTGGGTTCACGAAATCAATGGCGAAGATATTAAAATTTTCAATATATTAGCGAAAACAAGTCCCGACCATCGTTTTTGTGTTCCATACTTGGAAACTTTTTTGATTGCGAGTTGGAATGACGACCTCAAAATTGTGTTTCTAATATTCTGCGAGTTGCAAACAGTGCCCGGAGTTTCACAATATACAATTTTTGTGCAGGAATGTATAAAAACTCTAAATTTTTCTCTTCCCCCCCCTTCTATTATCCCTTTATAGTTCTCTATTTATTCGCAACTATATGATCACTACCTCATGGATTTGCAAATTGGCAACTCTTTATTTATATCTTCACACCATGAGCCCAACCAACCACAGTCCCTTTCAATAATTAGCCAATTATCTGATCACCGGGTCTTGGGTTTGCGGTATCCAACACTTATGTCCCCTATTCCATCTTATACATCTTTCACCCAAACAACTTCCATCATGTACAATTTATGAATTTGCTAGTGAGAACTCACAAGGGGTTCGAAAGGATTGGCATTAATAAATGAACACGCTTTCTGGTTATATACTTAGTCTCCTTTCTATGATCCTGAGTTCCAACGTTTGCAGGCTGACATATCTTCATATCCATCTATATCCTCACATGACGAATCCAACCGACCATTGTTCCTTTCCATACTTAGCCAATTTTATGGCCGCGGTTGCTGGGTTGGCACTTTCAAACTCTTGTGTATCAAATTGTTTGATGCAAAGGTCGATGCGTGCTTCTCTATGGAACCTTGTGGGATATTTATTGCAACTTGTTTCGAGTTTAGTTTGTTCTTGTTTTTATGCTTTGTCTACCAATTTGTATATCGTAGAACTCTAAGTGCTGTTTAGAGGACACAGAACAATATATTTGCAATTTTTTACCCAGCTAGCCTGCAATTCCGCCTATCAATTTGTAATGCAGTGTATAAGTGCATCACTTTGTATCTCAAGTGACTCATTATAAAATCAATTAGCATCAAGAACATATTAAATTCGATGTTCTACTATCAATGATCTTGGTAAAATTAATCTCCTGAAATAATTTGAAATAATTCAAATTGGTTGTTGTTATGCTTGTAGTGATAGAATTTAAAAAAGCTTTGTTTTGTTTCCTTCATTTTTTTTTTAAATAGGTTCCAGCGTTCGCGAGCTGACATATCTTCATCTCCATTTATATCCTCACATGACGAATCCGACCGACCATTATTCTTTTCCATACTTAGCCAATTTTATGCCCGCGGTTGTCGGGTTGGCGCTTTCAAACTCTGTTGGTTCTTGTTTCGTGATATACAAATTGCACTCAAAATTTCTATGATCTACAATTCCACCGTGGACTCCTTATCCCTTTTTCCCTTTTCTTCTTCCCCTGTATTATCACTTTTTTGTTTATACACTTAGTCACATTTCCATGATCACGGGTTCCATCATTTTCGGGCTGACATATATTCATCTTCATCTATATCCTCGCATGACGAATCCGACCGACCGTTGTTCCTTTCCATAATTAGCCAATTTTATGGCCTCCTTTGTCGGGTTGGCGCTTTTGAACTCTGTTTTTTCTTGTTCCCTAATATACATCTTTCACTCAAAACTTTTGTGATCTATAATTCCGCCGCGAACTCCTCGAACTCGCAAGCTTCACTCTACGATTGTTTACAAATGTTTCAAAGTATCTGTTGTTGCCTTCTATCCCCACTAACTTCCTGTCCTTCCTAATATACATTAGTTATTCTCTTACTAGTGACAACTGAACACACTGGTACGAAATAGTTGGCATTTGACACTCTGTTTACCAATTTCCATCCGTAAACAATCGCAATCTTGAGGTCGCCAGCCCTGGAGTCTGTCTATCAAATTGTATATCACAAAACTCTTGGGTGTTGTCTGTAGGATATGGAACAATAGAGGCCCAATTTTGAGCCCGCCATCCTAAGAACCCGCGATCCAAAAAGTGGCTAACTATGGAATACGGGATCCATACATGCTCTATAAAATCTCACGTTCATACTTTATAGTACATATTTAGTATGTATTACTCATTTTTCAGAAAATTTCTAGGTGCAGAAGTTGGCAGGTTCACGTCTTCAGATTTCACTTGATTTTATATCAATAGCCCAATCAACCACTTTCCTATTTCATATTGTACAAACTTTTTGTCTCGCGGTTTTCTGGATAGGCAAGTTACTGGATAGGCGGGTTCAATATTGCATTTCCAATGTTATGCCACCTGCAAACAACACCTTGACTTCCACAATCCACAAATTAGCAAACAAATTGAAATAAAAGAATATATACTATGCGAAGTGTAGTGGAACAATCATATGAACGAGAGGATATTAAAATTCAAATACGTCGTTATTATACTTGCGGTGAAGCTAACAATACAAAAACTTTACTTAAACATCCAAAAAATGATTTTCTTGTAACTTTTCGATGCTTCTCTTATACAAATAGATCCTGGAAACTATAAACATCGCTAGTTGTATCTATTCCTTGAATAAAGAACCTATTAACATGTTTAATGCACTCCATAGTTACTGTTAAGACCGATTCCCACTTCAGAAAATTGCCATTCGCTTTCTCTTTTCCCTCTCCATTCTGTTTCTTTACTTACTTGTTTTTCGGAAAATGTCTAGGTGCGATATTTGGTGGATTCGCGTCTTTAGATTTTCATTGTTACTTTTATATCACCAGCCTGACCTACTGCTTCATTTTCATCAATTTTTTGCATTCAAATGTTCTGAGAGATACAATTTAACCATCGGGGCCTCACGTCTTCCAGGGAGACCTTGTCATCTTATTTTGGATCCTCGTGTTGACAGGGTCACAAAATCTCCAATTCTTAGTCATTGTTTTGTCTTGGTGCTTTTGAAATCTGCTCCTTCTTGTTCTGTGATATACATCTTGCACTCAAAATTTCCGTGATCTACAATTCCACCACAGATTCCTTAGTCATTTTTCACTTTTCTTCTTTCGTGTATTATCGCTTTCTGGTTATATACTTAGTCACCTTTCTATGATCATAGGTTCCAGCATTGGAAGGATAACATATCTTCATATGGAAAGGAACAGTGGTCCTTTCCATACTTATCCAATTTTATTGCCACGGTTGTCAGGTTGGCGCTTTCCAACTCTGCTGCTTCTTGTTCTGTGATATACATCTTACACTCAAAACTTCTGTGATCTACAATTTCACCACAGAATCCTTGAACTCACAAGCTTTACTCTACCATGGTTCATAAATGTTTCAAAGTATCTGTCGCTGCCTTCCATCCCCACTAACTTCATGTCCTTCCTAATATACATTAGTTATTTCTTTACTAGTGACAAATGAACACACTGGTATGAAAAATTTGGCATCCAGCCCTCCGCAATATACAAATTGACTACTGGATTCCGACATCGTCACCTCTTCCATGTTACATATTATGCATTCAAATGTTCCGAGCAATACAATTTGACGGTCGAGGCCTCACGTCTTCTGGGGAGAGATTGTCATCCTATTTTGGATCCTCAAGTTGATGGGTTCCAGAAATATCCAATTCTTGGTCACTGTCCGAGTTGGTGCTTTCAAACTCTGTTGCTTCTTGTTCCTTGATATACATCTTGCACTCAAAAATTCTGTGAACTACAATTCCATCATAGACTCCTTCGCCTTTTTTCCCTTTTCTTCTTGTCGTGTATTATCGCTTCCTGGTTATATACTTAGTCACCTTTCTATGATCCTAGTTTTCAACTTTGGCAGGCTGACATATCTTCATCTCCATCTATATCCTCAGATGACGAATCCGATCGACTGTTGTTCCTTTCCATACTTAGCCAATTTTATGGCTGCAGTTGTCAAGTTGGAGCTTTCGAACTCTGTTTCTTCTTCTTCCGTGATATACATCTTGCACTCAAAACTTCCATGATCTACAATTCCATTGCAAACTCCTCAAACTCGCAAGCTTCACTCTACCATGGTTCACAAATTTTTCAAAGTATCTGTCCCTACCTTCCATCCCCACTAACTTCCTTTCCTTCCCAATATACATTAGTTCTTCCCTTACTAGTGACAACTGAACACACTGGCACAAAACAGTTGGCATCCGACCCTCCACAATATTACTACCAATACTTCATTATGCAACATCCGTACTGACTGCCATTAAAAAGAAAAAGCATAGACGAGACAGTGAAATTTAATTAAAGCTCGAATCGTCGAATTTAAATTAATTCATCTTCTCTTGTTTTCTCTTTATGGGATATATATTACAAGTTTCAATAAATTAGCGAAAACGAATCCGCCCAGCCGTTTCTCTATTCCATACTTTAGCCACTTTTTTTCGATTGTAGGTTCTCAGATAGGCAGGCTCACATTTTCACTTCCATTGTTCCACGTCCTGGAAACATTACCCAGACTTCCGTGATACACAAATTTCCCTTTGGACTGCCCTATCATACCCTCTTCACTGTTACGCGTGTTACATTCAAAAGGTTCCGAGACATACAATTTGACCCTCATGCCCTCACCTCGAGCAATTGTACCTTGTAACCTTGTTTTGAATCTGCTTTTCCTCGTCCCCATGACCTCTGTACTTCTTTCTTAATATGCAATTAGAAACCTTTCATGCTAACAACTCACCATGCAGGAACCATCAACATTGTCATTAATGACCGAAACGCTCGAGGAGATCTCCCATTATTATGCATTAAACCAAGATCTGCGGAGAGTTATATTGTTCCTTCTGATTGTTCATATCAACCATGGGTCATCGCGTTGGCCCATTCAAGAAATCTACAATGATTACTCGCTCATTATCGTATCCGCCATGTTTGCACTTCTATGTATGCAATTAATAGTCTTTAATGTTAACAATGCATCATGCAACATCCATCAAAATTGTCATTAATGAGCGAAAGTCTCGAGGAGATCTTCCATTCACACGCATTGGATCAAGATTTGCGTTGCGTTACATTATCCCTTCCAAATTTTCATTTCAGTCATCGTCTGGAGCAAACAAACATTCTTGTAAACTTATGGCAGTAGGTCGACAACAATTTTTTGGAGATACAGTAAATATATCTGGACATCAGGACCAGAACTTCCAGTGGTCCAGGGCATACTTTTACTATTCATCCCATTCCACCCAGAACGAAGTGATTTGGACCTCTGGAATCGCTCATGCAGGCTGTTTCCCTGAGGTTTTTGACTGTAAGGAGGTGGTCTCTTGGAGCACCGAAAAATATATTCCAAACCAAATAATTATTCCACTGTGCGACCATTATCCTACTTCTTTGTCACCTCAGATCTTTTGCAAGATGTTAAAATTTTCGGAGCCAGCATTGACCTTTAGAGGAAAAGACTACAATAAGTTCCTAGAGAAACATGATAATGGGTTGGACATATTAGCCGAGTTCCTTGAAGACCCGACAATAGTTCCTGAAGATATCACAAATTTGCAAGTTCCTTTAGAAATCCATTCAGGGAAATTGCTTCGTTGTTTACAAGAATAACGAGACATGCATCCAAGACAATCATTTCCCATATAATTATTTATATTTTGTACTTCACAGTCAAGCAACAATTCATTTTCGATTAGGGGAAGCTAATTTCTATTGAAATCTGTTCCTAGTTGTCACAATTCAAAGAATCGAATAAATTTTATATGTCATCCTACTTGATTTTTGAAATAGTACATTCCTGTCTGTTTCCAAAACTATCTCTTTCTAGGAAAATAGACTGTGGATTTGACCCAGTAACATTATAGTACCAGGCCCTATGGAGGCACAAGGCCTCCCATTGTTTTTATGAAGTTTTTAATGACTTCGTCTCAGTTTTCAAAGATTTGTTTTTAGGTAAGGATGCTCCGCGGATGTCTGGGCAGTTAACCAAGTTTTTGAACAGGAAGGGAATACTTGAACAAAAGGAAAATCATAGTGTACTAATGGTCTTTTTCTCCAAGTAAAAACCTACTTTCCTTCCATGCTACATCACAGACAAGATGTTTGTTGCAGAAATAGCAAGGAAATACAACCACTGGTTGCATTTTTTCCATGACAAGAAGAAAAAAAACAGTTCATTCCTCTGCCCTGGCAAGTCGAGGACTTCGTCTGTAGAAATATCAACAAGGTTGACAAATTTGCAGGCCATTTCAAGAAATTAAACCTAACATATGTTGAAAGGATAAAAGGGTTCGACCCTCATGGGATTTTTCGAGAAAATTTACGAGCAGTTGGCTTTAGAAGCTATTTTATCCATAGATGCCTGAACCAATACATGGACAATGATGACAACAATCCTTCTCCTAACGAATGCGACGTAGATACATTGCAAAGCGCGAATAAATTGTACAGACGATAGGGAAAAGTGTCTGGGGAGAAGAGTGGCCAGTCCCCCACCAACACTCCCAAGAGAATGACATCACAGAGCATCACTTCAAAGGCCCACCCCAGTAAGAAAGCAACCCAGAGATATTAAAATGGAGGAGGAGATAAGAGCCCTCCTCACATAAAAATTGATAGTTCTCACAAAATTCCACTGACAAAGAAGAGAAAAAACAATGTAGGGCAGGCAGACGAACCCGAAATTGAAAGTGAATAGTTGCACCTTGAAATTGACACTGATCACATTCACAAAGTTGGCCCGTCCACGATGGAAATAACTGTGACCGACGTTTTTGACTAGAATGAATCATTCATTTTCTAGAGCATTGTTTTTTACAGCCAATCTAAAAGTATGGTCATTGAAAAGAGAGATGTAACAAATAGGAAAGGAAAATATCGCACAGAGATTGACTTTAGAAAAATGCGGCCATCCCAAATATCCCTATTTCACCATGTAATCGGTGATGCTATTGATGATTCCATTGGAGGAATTGAAGTGGAGAATGCCAAACTAAAAGACCGCGCCAAGGAATTTGAGGAGGCTTTCCTTTCCACCCTAGAGTTTGTCAGTCCTTTAGCAAAAAATGTGCCTGCTACCACTGCAGCCAAGACAAAAGTATCATCTACCCTCCTTGCATCATCTAGGGCCCTTGTAGAGAATAACATCAATAAAATAATGCATCTAGTTACTGAAGCCTGTGAAACATCACAAAATATATCTTCCTTCCGAAAGAGGGAAAATGATTTGTTGGAACATTTGCAGGCAAATTTAAAAATTGATCAACATTTTTGTGAATAGGTGCTAACCTCTTTTTCCAACCATGCCATCAACACCTCGGATATGAAAAGAAGACAAGATAATATCCCCTCACCAAAGCGGACCAAAAATGTAAAATCATGTTGGAAAAATAAAGTTAATAACCTGGAGCTCATTGTCTAATCATGTAAGCAAGCCATATCAGAAAAGGTAGAATTATTCACAAACCTGATCCAAATAGACTTAGCCAGAAGTGCCAACGAGGTTCAAGACCCAAAATTAATTCTCAAATCTTTGTCAATGACCAAAGAAGCCTTCAATGAAGAACTTGATATTTTAAAGGGGTTGTCTTTCGAAAAGTTTTATGGCATAGTTGAATATTGTGTAGATGAGCTCGAGAGCTGGGCACTGGACTATTCAGCACAGAATTAAGAAATTGAAAAAATTCTTCATAGTATTTCAATGGATCTAAGGAAATTAGAAAACAACCTTTCCGACATAGAAATCTTGGATGAAATCAACATGGCCCCCATGAGAATCTACATTGAAGAATGGTTCCAACATAGAATGGACAACCTCATCTAGGAAGGGCAACAACTAGTTGACATGATTCCGATGACCGTCGATGACAACAACAAAAATGCATTGTCTTCATAGTAACTCTATATTGTCATCTTGCTTTCTTTAAGAATCCAGTTATTATACCTCTTTAAATAGAAAACTGTAACCAAACACTCATAACTTTCAATTTCTTTTTTACAGGTCTTTCTCTCAACCGTTGCGCACTTCTTCTTTCTACATTCCTAATTCTTGTACTCATTTCTTTTTATGGTCTGCAGGAGCCCCAATCCCAATCTAAATGACAAATGCATTTAAATTTCCAGTAATATGTAACAAACATTATTATTTTTTGATAAATTTCAAAGAAAACTATTTTGGGAATGCTAAATATTTTGTGTTCAGGAACCTTTGTTGCAAGACATTATTAGTGTTCTATTGTATTTGATTGTTCTATTGTTAGAGATTATTATTTTTTGATCAATTTCAAAGAAAACTGTTTCGGGAATGCTAAATTTTTTGTGTCCAGGAACCTTTGTTGGAAGACATTATTAGTGTTCTATTGTATTTGACTGTTCTGTACTTTTTTAGATGTTAAATCTTTCCTATACTATCAAAAAAATTGCGTACTTCAAAGTTATTTCCATGGAACAGAGTCTATTATTTTTTTATAAAATTCAAAGAAAACTAATTCGGTAATGCTATTTTTTTGTGTCCAGGAACCTTTGTTTCAAGACATTATTAGTGTTCTATTGTATTTGGATAAATTTTTTGTGTCCAGGAACATTATTAGTATTCTATTGTATTAGCATTCTATTGTATTTGATTGTTCTATACTTAGACATTATTATTTTTTGATCAATTTCAAAGAAAACTATTTTGGGAATGCTAAATATTTTTGTGTCCAGGAACCTTTGTTGCAAGAAATTATTATTGTTCTATTGTTCTATTGTATTTGACTGTTCTATACTTTTTTAGATGTTAAATATTTCCTGTACTATAAAAAAATTGTGTATTTCGAAGTTATTTCCATGGAATAGAGTGTGTTATTTTTTGATAAAATTCAAAGAAAACTAATTCGGTAATGCTAAATTTTTTGTGTCCAGGAACCTTTGTTGCAAGATATTATTAGTATTCTATTGTATTTGGCTTCAAAGTTTTTTTTTTGTGTTGTTATTTGCAACATTTTTCGTTTAATTTTACTATCTTGGAACCATTTCATCTAAGTTTACTTTAATGTATTTTACTTTTATGCCTACTCTATTGTATTTGAATTTGTAATATCTATGCTTCACAAATATGGAATAGGTCCAACCTTTGTTTAATATTCTACTATACACCCCACAAAGTTATCCTCTGCATGGATACCACATGTACTTCAAATTGCTTCCCACGTGTCTATACTTGATCCCGTCGTAGCACTGCATTTATTCCCACTCCAACCTGGAAGGGACTATGCTTCCATGCAACACTTGTTTGTTTCTGGTATATCTTTGATGATGGTTATAAATTAATCACAACATTCTACAAATCAATTTAAGTAATGAACATTCATAAATAGAAATAAAATAATTAAATACATAAAAGAAATCCAAGGTAAAAAGTAAGATATCACAATTCATAATACTATAAATTATCAAGAAGGTCAATGTATCCAATGTAGAATGGGTGATAACCATTCCCGAAGACGAGCTCAAACTTGCGGATCCCAAACACTTGCAAAATCGACTGTTTGAGAAAATCCTCAAGTGATCGGTGGCTTGAAATCCAACTTTATTTCTCTTTAACAGTGGCATTAATAATTATAACGACACTTGTGATTCATATTCTTCAACGAGAACTCAAATTCCAAAATGAGGCAGGGACTAGCTACTTTGCAGCTATTTCCCTTTTAAATTAATATCCTCCACCCACTATAATCTCATTCATGTGTTGACCTTCCCAATTTTTTTTTTTGGATTAAACAGTTGTTGCACCTTTCGATGAGTATGACTTGTGACAACTAGAAAATTGTCACACATTTTTAAAGGATAGCCTGCGACAATTTGCTTGTGACAATTCTTCCAAATTGTCGCACTGTGTACTGCCCATGACACCTCTCAAAAATTGAAAATTCGCAAGTGTTCCTGCAACTGTCACATCGTGTAAGAGGGACAACCTACGATAGTGTAATAAAACCCATTCTAGGATGATCCACTCCACTCATCTCGACTCGCCTCGATTAACCTGCTCTTCTATCCAGTGATCAAATTCTCTTCTCCTACGCTCTTTGATCCTTCAGCTTTGCACTCTCTAATACCACTTGTTAGGAAGCGAAAGCAAAAATATAACAAGATTCTAATAGAAAATAATATAAAACCAAGATTAAACCAAGAACAACAATCACACAATTGACATAGTGATTTATGTGAAAACCCAATGTGGGAAAAACCACGGGGCAATGATAATCGATATTCTTATTATTCAAGGGAGAATTACAATATCCAACCTAGGCATACAACCATCCTCTCCTCTCTACGCACACAACAAACTCCACAGTATTGCATCTCGCTCACACACTTTACTGCATTTCTCTTTCACCTCTATGGGTATGCTTGTATATATAAAATCTATCACATAATTACACGAACTAATCATAAATAGATCACATAGATACACAACATGTTCACTGAAGAGCACATGCATGCACAATCTAAATATAGTTGCATGTCTATGCATGTGAACGCATGGGAAATTCGTTGGCATGTTTCCAACAAATTGTTAAGCCCTAAATAGTGGCTCATTACCCCTTAATTGGGGCATATCACATTAGTAATTTTATTTTATTTATGTTGGCTTTAATCCATTAGTTGTAATTATACCTCCTAGTCTCCTATATATACCAAGGAGACATTTTCATTTGGAATCATCTTGTAATTGAACATTTATGTGGGCATCAGGAGGTTGCCCCCTTGAATAAGCTTATTATCTGAATTTCTCTCTTTTTCAAGGCATTGAGTACTTATTCTTAGTTTTTGCTATGCTATATTGATATTTTGTTCCTAACATATGGTATGAGAGCTCAAGGTCTTGGGGTTTCTCTACTACATATGAGACACCTTGTAATTTTCACTATAACTTGTTTTCTACAACGATTCAGAAGGAACGTCTTGGATTATATTTAGTAGACGCATCAAGGTACGTTGGGTTAAAATTTCAGCTCCTAAGGCCTTATACTTTCGCAGATACAACCTTTCTAAGATATGGTTCCGGAATCATACTGAATTGAGACATTGCGGAATTTTAGCTATAAATTTTTTTATGTAATGTTTTAGACCTTGAACTCTGAAGGCTATTCACATAAATTAGTAAGTTATCTGTGGTAATAGTTTCAGCTTCTGGGTCATCATAAATTTGTAGATACACCCTGTGGAATATAGCGTATCTGACTAGTCCTATTGCCTAGTCTCAAGCAAGTGTTTCAGGTAAAACATCATAACTTCTTCCTAGAGTATACAAATTGAGTGAGACCAGTTGCATTGGATAGTGGATAGATCGTAGTAGTTCTGGTACAAGTTTCAAAATTTTATGTCAATTATTTTGTGCGGGGCACGTTATACAAGTGACATCTCCTGGAAAGGAAAAAAAATCAGCAAGTTGTGGGGAAGTTATCGTAAATTCCACTTGGCACATCCAATTTTGATCAGACCTGTGGAATTGCAGAGAAGAAATATCAGAGACCTACAAAAAAAAATTCATACTTAGAAGGGATGAAATTTTGGAGATACAGTAAAAGGAAGATTGTCTAGGAGAACCACCTCAAAATCAAGGTTTAAAGTGATACTTGGCCAACATGCCACCAAAAAAGGGAACTTCTACACCAAATAAGCCTCCAAACAATCCTACTTGGACTCTTAATGAAGGTGAAGAAACACATAGGGACATAAATGATTTACAAAAGAAGACAATAACAAAATATGAACTACAAGAGATGGAAGCTAAGTTGGAGGCAATAAATACTAAGATGGGTGGTTTAAAAGAGGAGATCATGGAAGGATTGAAAAATTTCGTAATAGAGAGGACACCTGAAAGTGAAAATGTATCCCATGAAATTCATGATGTGGACACAAGGAAGGTGAATCAAGAATGGAGAAACTCCAACTTTGGGTTGAAAACCAACCACGTTCCTAAGATTGATATGAGGAAGTTTGATGGAAAGGACCCTATCGCATGGATACTTTAGATGGATCAATTTTTTGATCTACATAATGTGCCACATACACAAAAGGTACGAATTGATTCTTTATATTTAGAACCCAATCAATTTGTATGGTATCGATGGATTTGTTATCGCAAATCATT
>JASDQU010439454.1:2280-12670 GCA_032191745.1 Picea mariana
GACTTCTATGATATACAAATTGACAGGTGGTCCAGCCACTTTTTTAGATCGCGGGTTCACAGCTTGGCGGGCTAAAAATTGAGTATCTATTGTTCTGTGGCCTACAAATAGAACCTACACTTCCACAATATACAAATTAACAGTTGGACTTGCGCCGATGAATCTCTATATGATATATGGACATGAGATTTTATAGAGCATATGCGGATCCCTCATTCCATACTTAGGCACTTTTTTTATCGCAGGTTCACAGCCTGGCGGGCTGAAAATAGAGTCTCTATTGTTCTGTGTCCTACAAATAACACCCATACTTCCATGATATACAAATTTATAGGAGGACCTACGGGAATCTTGGTTGATCATTGCATTTGTATTGTTCTAGAACATATGCGGATCCCTCATTCCATACTTGGGCATTTTTTGGATCGCGCGTTCGCGGCCTGGTGGGCTAAAAATTAAGTATCTATTGTTCATTTTTGGGTTGGGGACTGGAAATTGAGTAGCTATTGTTTCGTGTCCTACAAATAGCATCTACAGTTTCGTGATTTACAAATTGACAGCTGGACTTGCGGAGATGAGTCTCTATATAAAGTATGGACATGAGATTTTATAGAGCATATGCAGATCCCTCATTCCATACTTAACCACATTTTTTATCATAGGTTCACGGCCTGGTGGGCTGAATATAGAGTCTCTATTGTTATGTGTCCTACAAATAACACCGAGACTTCCGAGATATACAAATTGACAGGAGGACCTATGACCTACCTGGTTGAATGTTGCATATGTAGTGTTCTAGAACATATGCGGATCCGTCATTCCATACTTGGTAACTTTTTGGATCGCAGTTTCGCAGCCTGGCGGGTTGAAAAATAAGTATCTATTGTTCGGTGTCCTACAAATAACATCTAGACTTCCACGATATGCAAATTGATAGGCGCTCCATGCACTTTTTGGATCGCGGGTTCGCGGCCTGGCGGGCTGGAAATTGAGTATCAGTCGGATTTGCAGAGATATACAAATAACACCTAGGACTTGTGGAAATGAGTCTCTATATAAAGTATGGACGTGAGATTTTATAGAGAATATGCAGAGTCTCTATACGGACATGAGTCTTAACATTGCAGTTTTATTGTTCTGTGTTCTCCAAATAACACTCGAAGTTTCGCGATATACAAATTGACAGATGGACTTAAGGACTGGCGGGTTCAAGTTTTCCATTGTTTACAGATTCTAATCCCTATCAACTATCTAACATATCTAAAAACATAATTTTCAATACTATATTATTAATATTAAATTTTGATATTGTAGAATTTAATTAGACGAGAAAGTTTTTACAATCTGGTCGAGCGACTGATATAAAAAAATTTCGACAAACAAGCAATGCATAGTAAACATGTACTTTCAAAAAATATGGAGAAGATATTTTATAGAACATATGCGGATCTCCCATTCGATATTTAGCCACTTTTTTTTATCAAGGGCTCTCAACCTGGCTAGCTGAACATTGCACTTTCATTGTTCTGTATCTTCCAAGTAGCACTCGGACTTCTGCGATATGCATATTAACAGATGGACTCAAGGGATGGTGGGTTCAAATTTTCCATTGTTTATGGATGGAAATGCCTATCAACTACCTAACATATCTAAAAACATTAATTTCAGTACTAAATTATTAATATTACATATTGATGTTGCAGAATTTAAGTAGACGATGAAGTTTGTCCATTTTGGTGGACCGACTAATATAAAAAAAATTCGACAAACAAGAAATACATAGTAAACATGTACTTTTATAAAGTATGGACATGAGATTTTATACAGCATATGCGGATTCTTGATTTCATACCTAGGCACTTTTTGGATGGCAGGTTCGTGGCCTGGCGGGCTAAAAATTGAGGTTTTATTGTTCTCTGGCCTAAAAATAGCATCCAGAGACCCCGATAAACTATCTAAAAATGCCATTGTTTACATATGCTAATCTCAATCAACTATCTAACATATCTAAAAACATTATTTTCAATACTAAATTATTAATATTAATTTTTGATATTGCATAATTTAATTAGACGAGAAAGTTTGTACAATCTGGTCAGACCACTAATATAAAAGTTTTCGGAGAAATGAGCAATACATAGTAAACATGTACTTCTAGAAACACACAATATTGTAACTTCACATGCAATCCTCTAACAATTTTGCATGCAACTATTTTCTTTCATCGCAGGACTGGAGCAGTAGCAAAATCTCACAGAATAACAGATATCGGCCTCGACAAACATGGAAAATAACACAACTACATGTAGACCCGTGGGTACAGGGGATGAACACCGTAAAGTGCCCCAAATAAACAATAATAATCCAAAAAAAATGAAAAAAGAAAAGCTCCAACAACCATCACTGCACCCCAACCCTGCAAGGCCGAATCAAATAAAAGAAAACAACAAGGACCAAATTTTGGTGGGTTCAAAATTGAAATTGTTTAGGGATGATCATCCTATCTAACTTTATCTAAAAACATTATTTTAAAATACTAAATTATTAATATTAACTATTATTCATTCATTCAAATTATTCCAGGATATTAATTTTACCAAGTTTAGCGAATAAGCAAAATGGCAAAACAACGACCAATTTGAATTTTAATAGCCTCTTGTTTATATGATAGGACAGTTGCAGTTCGCACACTATATATTCGTTGATTTCAAATTATTTCAGAGCAATACTTTGACCAAGTTCATCAATCAAGGAAATCTTCTAAAGCAATCCACATACTACATTTGCATCACAGCACCATAGAAATTATCAGGCGGATCTGTGTGCTAGCTGGCTAAAAAATTCAACTATATTGTTCTATGTCCTGTAAAGAATAGTTGGAGTTCCACGATATACAGATTGACAGAAAAAGAAGATAACCAAGAACCAACCATACTTTAAACAGGCCGGAAGCAAGTTTCCAGAAGGTTCCATAGAGAAAAACCCATCGACCTTTGTACCAAACAATTTGATATACAAAAAAAATATATCATTGCATTCGTTTTCTCTTGCATGTGATATATGTTCCCAGTATGAAATAACTGGGGCCATGTGTTATATGGGGATTACAGAGATATAGACCAAGTCCAACGAACATTCATCTAGATGTTGAACAAATATTACAGAGACACATGAGGTATATTCGTTTCCTGCCAAAGTTTCATATATTTTATTTTTCCTGCTTCTTCAATTGATATGAAAAATTGCATTGTCCTCATTTAAGATGAATTTTCTCTGTATCTGAAGCTACTGTAGCATGTACACACTGCTTGCCTTTTTCTGTAGATACGTTTCATACGACAACTCTACCATCTCAGGAAGCACATTTTGTAACAAAGGTTGTCTAACCATACAATGCATGGTTGTGTTTCCCATGGTTCTGATAACATCATTGATGCAATGTCCATATATATATGGACATTTTTCACCACATCACAGACAATCAATTGTGTCATCACTTATTAAAGAGGAGGCAAAAGCAGGGGAATTGCAGTTTGCACATACAGGCTAAAAGGGGGTCGAGTACACATTGGCTGCAGCTAAAATACCTTCAACCTAGGAAAGCAAGAAAAGGGATTAATACATTGAAGAATATAATACACAACTACACCCCCCTCTCCCCTTTAAAAAAAAAAAAAATTTAAGCAGGCGCAAAAATTTGTTGAAGGCTATTTCTATAAGCAAAGTGAGGATGATTTTGTGGATGTATATGCACAAAAGTTGTAGAGCTAGCTAGTTTTTTCAGATCCTTTACTATATCTTCTTGCAACTCTGTTACAAATGTTGCCTGGGTTGTCTAAAGATCCTTTCTCTAGCATCCCTCTTCTTTGTTATATTTTTGAATAGCATAAGTGGAATCTTCCCTCTATGCAATTGTTGTTCTATTGATGAAAACAAATATGAATACGTATCAAACAATTTTAGTTGCAACATGGAACAATGAAATATTTGTGTAAATTATGTGACATACATGCAGATGCGAAAGTAAAGGAAAAAACTGAATATGAAAAGCGGTACCATTTCCTTGTCATTGTCCGACTTGACATCCTTTATATGGAGAATGTGTTGCAAGACAAATTTTCTCTCCAGTGTGACAGTAGCCCCAATCGTTCTAATTGGGTAAACATCGGTGCTCTGTGAAAGCTCGCTGATAATCGAGTTCGGGACGAAGCGATATTCTGAACAAACAACGAGAATTTTTTCCACAATGCTTGTTTCGTTCAGCGAAATAATTTGATCGCAATCACCATGGTCATATAGTGTTTTGGGAAATATATTAAAATTTGTAATGGGTATCCCATTATGTGGAAATATCTTTTCTATATGTTTTCTGGACAAGTTGTGGAGGAACAATCAGTGTCACTATCATCATGGAATCCTTGTCTGTCATGTCAGCACGCATAATGGATCTACTTTTGTTTACCTTATCCAAGTAGGTGCTATAGACAACCATTATGTCCCCAACGAACACTTGTACACTTTGGCAGCTATTCAAGGCCTCTATTGACAGTACTTTGGATGTTACAACTCTAGACCTAATGACATTTTTTGAACAGGAAAACTAAAGTAAATGGTAGTGTGATACAAGTACACACATGGTTTTTGATGAACTATGGAGCCAAAGTTTCGCAACCACACCTCTTAGTTTGCGGAACATGCAGAATGTTCGACGCCTCACTTGTACTTGTTGACACCTCTTGCAAGATGAAAACCCAGTATTGCAGATGGCATCAACATATCTTCCATGCCATAAATGAATATACAGCCCAGGAAATATGTTTAGTAAGCATAGTAAGAGCATAGCATATGCATCTTTACCTTTGGCCTTGTCGGTCTGCCGATGTCTGGGATGACTAATTGCTCATGGTCGTGTCACTAGTCCAACTTTTTCTGATGCAAGCATGTGCAGATGGACATCAGGACTAAACAAGCATATGCATTGTATATTGTCCATCGGAACGACAAAAATAAAAGAAAAAATGTATGCATCTGAATTTTTTAACTGGAGTGATGTTTAATAGTAAACAAGGCATGAGCACGGGGCACCATGGCCAATCTGTATATTGTGGACCCCCAAAAGCCAAGGGAGAAAACTTCAACCTTCCATTCTGGCACCCGAAATTGAGAAAGTGGGTAATTATGGAATAAGGTAGTCCAGCAGAACCACATATGTCAAACCGTTAGTCCGCCAACCAGCGCATGAAGGAATTTTCGGAAATCACACTAAGCAGATGAATTAGAAAACAAAAGGGAAAATAGATAATGGGAAAAATAGAGATAGGGAGCGCAGAAAGGCCCATTAATGCGAAGTGATCATTTTCAAGTCTAATATTATATACCCCCACCCGATTTGTATGTTTAATATACCAGCACACTTGGTATACCTTATAGAAGATTGTACCATAGAATCCTCTGGTGTTGCACAGAAGAAGTCATCTCCCTGTCTAAGCAGCCTGTTTTTTCCAAGGAAGCAACGCTGAAGATGCAATGGACATGAAGGCAAGTTAGTATGAAGACAGAGATCTAAAATAAAAATAAACAGGTCTATTTACCCGCCAAAGAGTCCTTCGTCCTGTCCATCGATTTTGTTTGTTTAAATGCAGCAATGCAATGCAAACACAACAGACATCAACTAGATTAGTATGACACATGTAACCAAGATAATTTACCATATAGGAAGGCACGCAACTAGTTTAACATATATACAGACCATAAATCAAATACAAAGTAGTGCAATATGAAACAACAGTACAAGCAAGCACTTTTCTATATCCTCTTTAGTCGTTGCAGTCAAGACACCCTCCTTTTTGTCGGCTACTCTGTTTGTTTCAATGTGGGAACACACAAAATTCAATGAACATCAATGGAAGTTGGTATTCACCGGAGAACAAGCAATATGTACATACAAAAAAACTAACTCAACGAACATTCTAGAAAGGCAGAAACACGAACCTTTGCACTTCTCTATCCATGGCTATAAATGTGTATATTTTTTTTCCATGCCTAAAATATATTACAAGCGACAAAATATCACGCAATTGCATGGCCGCAGCTAAACGATTTCTGGTTTTCCCTAGCAATTTATCCAGATATTCCCTTTAACCATGTTCTTTATCCTCTACATAGACTGTTGTGCCCATGATACAAACTACCCAGACATGCTTCCAGACATGAAAATATAATCTTGCAGAATCGTTTTTGCACATATCATATCTAAAGCACAACACAAATTGTATCGTGCGCACACCAGTCTATGTAGAGGAGAAACACCATGCAATTTCATATCCACACATCTAACCATACATGGTTTATAAATGTATCCCGCATACATATGCTTTATTCCAACAAAAAAAATAGCAGATATTGTAACTTCACATGCATTCCTCGCGCAATTTTGCATCCAACTATTTTCTTTCATGGAAGGACTGGAGCAACAACAAAATCTCATAGAATAATAGATATTGGCCTTGAAAAACATGGCGAATAACACAACTGCATGTCGACTCATCACTGTAGGTGATGAACATCGTAAAGCGCCCCAAACAAACAATAACAATCCAAAACAAAAGAAAAAATAAAATCTCCAACAACCATCGCTGCACCCCAACCTTGCAAGGCCAAATCAAACAAAAGAAAACAACAAGGACCAAACCAAAAAGAAAGCACTAATAAGATGAATTGCACCCCCAGGGCCCCAAAGCGCAAACCCTAGGCAAACAAACAGATCCAACAACCCACAAACCAATGAACCAGCAAGAACCATCGAGCGAGTGAACAATATATATGTATCTCCAACGATTACAAAACTGTACCCCAAGCATAGAAGGAACCAAAAACATACAAGGAACATGTGACTACAAATAAGCAAACATTCTACTTGCAAACTGCAAACACTGAATAGCAAACAAGAAATACAAAATGAAACTATGGCATCCAAACTTACTCCGAAACAATGAAATGTAGAAGCGAAGGTCGAATCGTGAGCGAAACAACAACAAGAAACAACCGAGAAACCAACGAAGAAGAAGCACTCACCGAACCAGTAAACAATGTATCTAGTTTCAATGGAAGAACGAGGATGAAACATACAATGGATATTGAACTGGCGGTGGACAAACAAGACTCTGCAAATTCAATGTAACTGTATTGAAAATTTTGAGGAAAAATGTACTCCGACAAGCATATTTACATAAACATTTAAGACTGTCAGGTTGTCTAAGGACCTCACGGTATGCAAACATTTAAGCTGTGAGGGGTGTTGGAGGACATCGCGTCATATAAACATTTACGTTGTCAAGCCTATTGAGGCATCTTGGAATAAGTGGCAATACATTTCAACAAACATACATCTGCCAAAGACGCTATACACTTTGGAATTATCAATCACTACAAAGCTTGGATATCAAAACATTTCAATATGCTTAGTACACATCATAACCTACGGATATATTCGACTAGCAGAAAATGTTAATACAAACATTCGAATTAATGCTAGTATTAATCAACCTTCAACCAATATAGAGGAAAAATATATGATTAAAAAATATTGTCTACGAGAAAAACTTTGGATATGTTGCCATATAGTACATTGAGAATAGCAAAGTCGGCAATAAGACCTCAAATCTCTTATCCAATCAAAGCAATACATATATGTTATGTGCTTTTAATTCCATAGCTCTAACAATAGGTATTGTGAAAATATGTAGTCAATGCATTATTCATCGCTATAGTCCATCTATGCCTACGATAGGGACTAATAAGATATAAAGAAAAATTGAAAAAATTAGATAAAAATTTAAATTTAAAAAAATTATGATATCCATAATTTTTTTAATAAATCAAATTTGTTAATTTTATTTTAATTTTGAATGGTATGATTGCTTTTCAATCTTTTAATTAATTTTTTCAAAAAAATTAAAATGAATTAACATGGATACTATAAAAATAAAATGATATACATTATGTTTAAGTAATTTTATTATAAAAATAAAATTATATTATTTATTTTTCTAACTTATTGTGTTTTAAAGTGAATAGAATCTTAAAAAAACTGAAATTGGAAAAGTTAGATTTATAAATTAAAATCAAGTCTTTTCTAAAAAATTAAAATTGATTAAAATGAATTGACATGGATACTATAAAAATAAAATGATATACATTATGTTTAAGTAATTTTATTATAAAAATAAAATTATATTATTTATTTTTCGAACTTATTGTGTTTTAAAGTGAATAGAATCTAAAAAAAACTGAAATTGGAAAAATTATATTATTTATTTTTCTAACTTATTGTGTTTTAAAGTGAATAGAATCTAAAAAAACTGAAATTGGAAAAAGTTAGATTTATAAATTAAAATCAAGTCTTTTCTAAACTGTATAACTGAAAAATTGGAAAAGTTAGATTTATAAATTAAAATCAAGTCTTCTCTAAACTATATAACTGAAAAATTGGAAAAATTAGTTTAATAAATTAAAAAATTGAGTTTTATAAATTAAAATCAAGTCTTCTCTAAACTGTATAAAAGTGAAAATTGAATGAACAACTTTTACTATGATTAAAATTGTAAAATGTTTTTAAGTGAAGTGAATCTTAAAAAAAAATTGAAATTGGAAATGTTAGATTTATAAGTTTAAAACAAGTATTTTTCACGATGTATAAAAATGAAAATTCAATGGCCAACCCTTGCTATGATTAAAATTGTAAAATGGCTAGAGAAACCATAAAAAACCTTTCATGAATCTTTAAAATCTAACAAACTGCTTATTTAAAAAAGAAAAATTTGCTTTTGGACACAAATTTTAAATAAAAAAACTAATGAAATAACATGAATTTCTTCCAGGATTGGAATTCATGTACTTTAAGATGGTCTCTAATGAATCCTTTAATGTTATAAATAACATTTTGTATCCTTTAATGTTATAAATAACATTTTGTATTTTGTTAGAAATCTAATTTTTTAAGGTTAAGAATTTCAAGTAATATGAAGAGTCAGGTTCATGTAACAAATAATGTGAAAAGGAGCCAAAAGTTTTGCCAGATTTAGACCGATTTCCCTATGTAATACTGGGTACAAAATTATTACCAAAATAATTGCAAATAGGCTTAAAAAAATTCTGCCAAGGTTGATTCCGGAAAATCAGGGAGGTTTTGTACATGGGAGGCAAATACTAGAGAACATTATCCTTGTCCAAGAAGCTATACATTCTAGCTGTAGAAAAAAGGAAAAAGGCATGGCTGTCAAGCTCGATTTAGCTAATGCCTTTGACCGTGTAAGGCATGAATTTCTATTTGCAGTTATGCAGAGAATTGGGTTCAATCAGCAATTCATCGACTGGGTGAAGGCATGTATCAAGGCTCCTTGGATTGCTCCCTTAATAAATGGACGCCCAGCCAAGTTTTTTCAAGCCTCCCGAGGTTTGAGGCAAGGGTGCCCTCTTTCTCCTATTCTCTATGTTTTACAAGCTTCAGTGCTCAGCCTTCAACTGCAAAGTGCTCTTCAAAGCAGAGCTTTATCGGGCATTAGAGTAGTTCCCACAGTCAAGGAGGTCAGACATACACAATTTGCAAATGACACACTTCTATTGGGGGCTACCAATCTCAAGACAGCAAGGAACCTCAAAACAGAGCTTGATATTTACAAAACCTGTTCTGGCAGCGAGATCAACTACCACAAAAGCACGATTTATGGCTGGAATTGCAACCCCAGAGAAATGCTGCAATTAAGTCGGGCCTTAGAGATGGAAGGAATTATATCTTGGGACAAATTTATTTACCTGGGAATTCTAATTTTCAAGTCTTATTCTAAAGTAGCTCACTGGATGCCCATGGTGGACAAGCTCAAGGTTAAGATCCAAGCTTGGGGAGCAAATTGTCTTAATAAAGTAGGTAAGTTGGTGTTAATGAACTCAGTTATCACTAGTCTTCCAATTTATCAATGCTCTGTTCTTCTCGCCCCCAAAACAATCACTAATAAAATTGACGAGCTGCTCAGGAGATTCTTTTGGGAGGGAGGTAAGAACTGTGAAAGAAAGCTTCACTTAGTCAAGTGGGATAAAGTCAAGAAACCAAAGATGGAAGGAGGACTGAGTATAAGGGATGTGGCTGCCCACAATATAGCCATGGGAGGGAAGCTGCTTTGGAACATGATCACAAGGAAGAGATCCTGGAGCAAGCAACTGCTTAGGAAGAAATACTTCTCAGGGGGTAGAGATCGATGTTTGGAGAAGCCTGCAAAAACGAGAATAGGTTCGCCGATCCTTCACCTGTGTCAAAGAGCCACGTCCTTCCTCAGGACTAATCTCACTTGGATTCCGGGGAATGGATCAAAGATCAGTATTTGGGAAGACTCCA